>JAVJAQ010003177.1:0-11248 GCA_032362365.1 Zygogramma bicolorata | reverse complement strand
CATACAACTTGTCAATAATAATAATCTTTCAATTGTTCGTTTCCCTAGCATAAAAAATATAAGACATTGGACAAGTGCTATTCTATCTCATTCTTTGAAGATAATAAACTGTCTAACACCTCGTACCATATAAATAACGACTCTTTGAAATACTCAAAGACTATAAAAGACTTAGGAGTAACGTTTGATGAACAAATGAGATTCGTAGATTATATAAATAATATTACCGTTAAATCATCAAAAGTGCTGGGTATGGTCCTTCGTAATTGCACTGGCTTTTCAATCGAATCATTAAAAAGGGTATATATTCATCTTTAGTCGTGTCTCAGCTAGAGTACGCTTCAATTATCTGGTCTCCATGTCATCAAATTCATTGCTTATCAATAGAGAGAGTGCAGAATAAATTTCTGAGATATTGTGCTTTCAAAATGGGTATGCAATGGTACAACCATGATTACTCGATTATCCTTCAAGAACTAAATCTCAATAAACTGCAAACAAGACGGGCACACGCTGACTTATGCTATCTGTTCAAACTAGTCAATGGTCAAATTTCTTGTCCGGATCTTCTCGAGTCCATAAACTTGCATGTACCAACGAAAAATCTCAGACACAATTATTTGTTCAAATTACGCTTTCATTCAACTAATTATGGCAAGCATTCACCTATCGATAGGACGCTAAAGTTAGTGAATGACAAGAATATAGACATTCTGGGAATATCTTACAACAAATTCAAAAAATCTTTGTACAATCTAAACTTTCAATAGAGGGTCGGATGAGGATTGTTATAGAAGAGGTTTTTATAGCTTCAAATATTACTTTGATCACTGAGTCTAATGCTGACACTTTTTTTTTAATTGTGTTGTGTGTGTTGATGTATATGTATTTAATTTGTATTAGTCGATATATATATATATATATATATATATATATATATATATATATATATATATATATATATATAGTATGTTATTTTTACTGTAATGGGGTTTATCCCGCAAATAAATAAATAAAAAAAATAAAATAAAAAAAAATTATATCAACCACTACAGTGTGTTCTTCAAGCAACAAACGTATATATACATCCCACTTGTTTTTTTAAAATATTTGAGTGTTTGCCTCATTGACACGAAATTAGTAAAAAGGTATTTGTTTTTTATTTGCTATATTTACACAAATAGGCACTTACACAAATAGACCTTCAACTGGTTTGTTTTATCTTTGGATGACATGTGATATTCACAAATTTATTCGAATAATCGTAAAAAAAGCCTATTGGCAATTACTTTCTCTCATTTGAATAGATTCAGTGACTTATTTGATCTGAGAGTGTGGTCAAATACTATTACATAAACTTGCTAATATCGTTGATGTGCCAATAAAGTGATAGGTTTCAATTCTATTGAGGCTTTAGTGTAATGAAACATCAGGAATCAATGAAATTACCAGTAGGAGTTGTTATTTAATTACTTCTATCTCAAATCGGCTAGGGCATGCAGAATCGTTACAACTTCTAACTTGATCCTGCATATTTAACACATTCCAATGGAAAATTCTTCAAGAACTTGTACCCAATGAATAATTTAAATTCCAACGTACTCGTTTTTCAACTAATTTTCAATAGGTTTAAGTTATGTATGTTTTTTTTTCAGAGCTTAAATTCTTATCTCTTATTTTTCAGGAGCAATTGTACAGGGGCATGGCGAGACACAAAAAAAGGTGCAGGAAGTAAGCTCCTACTGGTTTCGTCATGCCAGGCAAAGGTTGGGACGATATGTAAAAAGAAAGGGACAGGCGGATTAGAGTTAACTCTTTTAATATTATATTTTTAAATATTATTTTCGTTTTACACCTTTTTAATTTTCATAGAAAATATTTTATTTTATTTGTTATATATTTTTTTATTTGTAATAAGAATAAGAATTATTTTTGTTTTATAGTTTTTTAATTTTTATATAAAATAAATTTAATTTTGTGTTGATAATGAAATGTGTTCTGCTGCGTATATTTCTATATACAGGAGAAAATACTTCGTATTTGTTTATAAATGCTATATTGAGAGTTTTCTAATGAATTGCCTTTGGGTTTAATTTCTTATTATTTCCATAAACATTTGTGAAAGATTGGAAGAGGAAGGCCTGCCTATATTTCTGGATAGATTTCAGAATATATCCCACATATCAAAGGCAGAAAGTACGTCGCAGATTCATAGCAAAATAAATTGCAGTGGCATCGCACATCTTGTCGCAATTACGTCGCAAAATTGATCTCAATTTTGTCACAAAACTTGTCGCAATTTTGTCACAAAACTTGTCGCAATTTTGTCACAAAACTTGTCGCAATTTTGTCACAAAACTTGTCGCAATTTCGTCACAAAACTTGTCGCAGTTGTGTCACAGGCGATGTCGCCTGAGTGTGACATCGCGACATGTGAGCGACGTAAATGCAAGTTCCCTGCGACAAGTTTTGGGACGTCACACGCCTCGTCGTGATATCGCAGGGACGTCTCTGCGATGTAACTGTGTTGGCTGGGTTATATTCATGGGGTCATGGAATTCTCACAAGACACGATATCAAAACCGTTTTCACATCGAACCACCAAATATTTACCTCCCTTCGCATCCTTAAAGACACAATAGCCAATAACACCTAAAGAATGTATGTAAAACCATGTTCTTACTCAAAGAACGTAAACTTTCACGGCCGGAGGTAACTGATTCTTGGGTGTTTTCCGGGTTTGATGGCCGTGGTCCACAGGTTTTTATTCCTGACGTTTCGCCTACGACTATGGTAGGCATTATCAAAGTCTGTGAGGTAACGGACGCAATGATCTCGTTCTCACAGTAGATACTACTTTATTGACGTTATGATCGACTTTATACCTGTTCTCCTTTTCGACGTCTGATATTATTGTGTTGGAAAAGGGCGTGGCTTGTTTCCTCTTGACTGGTTTGGGCCGTGTGTGCTTTAGAGCTGGTAACCAGACTTTGTTGATGTGTATGCCTTCTTCTTTTCGTTTGAAATTGTCTTTGTGTTTGTGAATCTCTATCGCTTCTCTGTGTAACCTGGGATAGTAGCTCTGCGTTCTGTCAATCACTTCCGTTTCGTCAAATGCAATCGCGTGATTGCCTTCTCCGAGTGCATGCTCGGCTACTGCCGACTTGTCTGACTGTCCCAGGCGACAATTTCTCTTGTGTTCGGAGAGCCGTGTCTTGATGCTTCTTTTAGTGGTTCCAATGTAGACTGATCCACAGCTACACGGGATCCGGTACACACCTGGTGTTGCCCACGGCTCTCTTGGATCTTTGGCTGACCTCAAACTATTTCTGACTGTCTTACTGTCCCAGGATATACATCGGTCAGACAAACCGATGAATGACTAGTAGAGCATATGAACATAAACTAGCAGGCCGCAATTCTGACACAACATTATTTCAACAACATCTAGAAACAGGCCACAAAATGGATTTCAAAAACACCAAAACCATTGCAACGGCCAAAATCCTCCAGACAAGAATAACCCTCGAAGCCATAGAAATTGAAAAACGTCCTAATTGTCTTAACATACGCGACGATTCGCAAAGACTGCCCAATACCTGGAAACCACTTCTGTCCCGTCATTTCTCCCCAATTCCTGACTCCTGACCCGAGTGACACTAATCCCAATAACCTCCAGTTCTCGATGGGTAGTGATAAGTCACAGGTACTACGCACAGGACCTCGACGCCAAATCACTTCGTCTTGAAAATGGTCGACCGACCTGAAATAATAGACGCGGTTCTACCGGGACTTTGAATTTACCAGATTTTGATATATATATATATATATATATATATATATATATATATATATATATATATATATATATACCGTGTGTCACAGACTCATAGTACACCCCCGTTTTCTCCTTTGTTTTTCTAGATATATTTTTGAAATTCGGAACATTGAATATGCTCACTGAACAGCATTTCTCGACATATCTGAAAGAAAAAAATAACTTCCAATTTTTCCGGAAATGACATCAACTTTCGATTCTTGAATGGGACACCCTGTATATTGTTACATGATCGGCTAGGGATGATCATGAGGAATCCAACGATACCAGGTTTGATGATGTTATCTCCAATGACTGCGGAAATATCGCCATTTATTTTATCCATAAGCTCAACGAGTAGGAGAGAGAAACTTTTTCTGGCGGGTCAATCCAATTCTCTCTCCCACTCATTGAGCTTATGAATAAAATAAATGGCGATATCTCCGCAGTCATTGGAGATAACATCATCAAACCTGGTATCGTTGGATTCCTCATGATCATCCCTAAACGATCATGTAACAATATACAGGGTGTCCCATTCAAGAATCGAAAGTTGATGCCATTTCCGGAAAAATTGGAAGTTGTTTTTTTCTTTCAGATATGTCGAGAAATGCTGCTCAGTGAGCATATTCAATGTTCCAAATTTCAGAAATATAGCTAAAGAAGCAAAGGAGAAAACGGGGGTGTACCCAGAGTCTGTGACACACGGTATATATATATATATATATATTTATATATATATATATATATATATTATATATATATATATATATATATATATATATATATATATATATATATATATATATATCCATTTCAAGGCGAAGTGATTTGGCGTCGAGGTCTAAAGAAAATTGAAAGATAGAATTGGTTCTCATGAAAGTGATATTTCAACCTGAGTGGTGATTTTACTTTCATTTCTTCGTGTGTTGGCAAGGAGGTCACAGGAAACTGTGATCCTTGGTCACTTGTCAACTTCATTCTCTGTCTCTGTTCAGTAATTCACATCATTTCCCACATTCTCATTCCACTATTTAACAATAACATGTATAATAATTCATAATTTTCAAATGAAGTTTTATATATTGTTTTATTACCATAACGTCTATGTGTTGTAATATGTTGTCTTTCAGTTTTCTAGTAAAAAGGATTATTAACCTCATATTAGTAAGTATGCACTTGGCTAACATTTTTCTGTTTTTTACAATTTCAATTCCATGTAGAGTTGCTGATGAAGAGCCAATAAAGACTCGAAAGCTTGAACAGAATGAAGAGTTCATTTATTTCCATCTCCTTGTTGACTGCACACCCGAATTTCAAAGGAATTCTTTTTTAACGTAGACAGTCGTCTGAACTTCTAACATCTCTCTCTCTCTCTCTCTTTATGGGCAGCGGTATATTATCATTCAAAAAATAACCAATCTTCAATTTTATAAAGGAAACATGAATAAACGTCATGAACGTATAATTACAACAAAGTATTAACTTTTTGCAGCTGGCTCCCAAGTAGTTGCGACAGAGTGGGCATCAGCACTCATGGCTATTAAAATTTTCTATATGCATTGCTGTGAATGATATTTCATTTGACAAAGAAGCGAATGAATTTTTTTGTGAAAAATCAATTAACATCATTTCAATCAAAAGTATTTGCATGAACTTTTCGACTGGCACCCTATTTTCGATGTATTTGCCTATTCATAGATGTGTGAAGAAAGAGTATGATTATCTACGTGATAAACGTAGTGAGTCTGCAGCGGAATCTTAGACTAATCAAATTGGAATTCTCAACAAGATGTTTACAGAAAAAGTATACTACAGAACAAGTCGGTTGTCCCCAACATCTGAAGTCTTTTTATACGTACTTCGAACATCCTCCAAAGGTCTTGTAACGTTTTCCTCTTCTCAGTAGCAGAAAAATGTACAGCTTCGGCAGCTGTTCGTCTTGGTGAACAAAAAGGTCTTAGGAATTTGAGTGTATGACTTACTGAGAAAGCCACCTGGTTAAATGCAAATACGAACGATAAGTTTACCATACCAGGGTGACAAAACTGAATAATGGAGTTTTTTTTTATTTCTTTATTTAACGTCGGCCTATTTCAGCTACCAAGGCCAATCACCGACACCGGTGAGCACACTTCCTACAACCGGAAATTTTGCCGAACCCTCTGGTATTCCAACCAGAGGTAGGGATCTTTAACGAGCCCAACATCCATGGACTCGGAACCGATGGCTTTACGTCCCCTCCGAAGGACGACATATCCTCAATATATCTTGTGCTCATTGATATATTGCCTGCGAGCTATGATATGCTATTTTGCTGCAGCTGTACGGGCTTTTGACACGGTATTTTCCTGCATGGTCACCCATCCAAGTATCGAATGACTGTCAGTCAACCTGAAGAGCTGGGCCAGAATAATGGAGTTAATGAAAATAAATCTGTGCACAACAAAGACAACTTGACCAATTAGGCAGTTATAATTTAACTTGTTCGGTTTAAATATACATACCAGTTTTTACTGTAGGGCAATGAGTTAATAATTTGTAGCAATTTACATTCGACTGCATATAGCACTTCTTGCAAACCCAGTACTCTATGATAGCTTACTCTTGATGGTATTTTTTTTCAATATCGATTATGTTAGTATTGAGAATAGGAGAATCAATGGTGAAAAAATATATATGGCCTGTTATTCGTGGACAAGACAGTGCTGGTAGATGAATCACGATCGGACAGTTGTTCGCCTCCTTTCTGTATAGTGATCGATCTATCAGAACACTCGCGAGCTGAAAGATTTCATAGTTCCAATCAACTAAATTGTGATTTCATCCAGTTGACTCCGGGCTGGAATAATGAAACTGGAATTTTATTTCGATTTCCAGCTCTAACAGGGTTCGACAACCACACCCACAACTCTGAAGCAAATGATTAGTACGTGAGGGATAAACATTAGGTGCCACTTACCCCATAGAAGGAGGGTCGAAATATCAAAAAAAACTCCTTGATGATTCTTTGAAATCGTTAATAAATGAATTGAAAATATTTGTATTGTAATCAACTTCATATTCATATATTAAGATAAGGAGATAGAGGGGGAGGGAGAGAAAGAAAGGAAGAGGAGGGGGAAGGAAGGGGGTGATGGAGAGAGGGAGGGGAGGAGGGAGGGAGAGGACAATCATTTACAAAGGAAACTTGATCGTGATATACAGAAAATTGAGAGAGCCAGTAGTATACAAAAAAAAACTACTTGAAGATGTTATATCTTCAAAGATCGATACTTCTTCACGAAAATTATCTGAAGAAAGTAAATGGGCACCTCGCGGAGTGGCACTTTGCGATTCAAATCTCCAATAATCTCAAATAGTCAAATTTTTCAGCAAAAGAACTCACAATCTGACCATTGGCCATTCTCGCACGATTAGCGTTTGCGCAGATAATGTAATATAATGGTGCCATCTCTGGTAGACCCCTTTAGGATTCAGAGAAATCGAAGATGATATCAATATATCAATACAAATATAGATATAAAACTACCTACGCGTTTATGACACTGACATTTTGGAGTTTGGTTATATATCGTTTCCATGGTAATATTCAATTCGAGAAATTTTGTGATGGGACTACAAGAGGGAATAAAAACTATAACTGTCAACCTCTCGCCATCATTCCCTGAGGGAATAATATATGGCATCATACTGCAGAAACCATAAGTATAATACTTACATCATGTATTATTCGTTAATGAAATATATTACAATTGATATAAGATAGATATCCAAAATAATGTGAGGAAAGAACCTTGAAGAAACGGGGGGTGAATACTCAATTTGAAATCTACTACAGCTTACCTGGTTGCGCTAATCTAATTATTAAGTTGTTTTTAGTCAGTTCACCTTTATGTACTCACAATGAAATATTTTTGTAATCAGCACCACATTTTAATGCTTTTGATTGAAGGGTCAGTTGACTCTATTTTTTCAGTTCCCCTAGCAATTTATTTAAATGATTCTTAGTGCTACCTCCTCTCCAGAAGTTGAACTCTGAATTGATTTCAAGGTACCTGCAAGTATCCTCACGAACTGGTTTCTTGCAAAGGACCCCGCACTAATCTTATGGAAAACCGGTTTCGGTGAAAATCGCTGAAATTTCAATATGATGTCGCCCATGCCATCCTGAATAAAAGTTATCATTGCGCCAACTCTCTGAATGCCCGCGTTTGGATTCTACAGGGGGTCAAAGTTCGATATTTTGACGATTTTTCAAAAAATCCGGAATTTCATTTTCATTGTATCGATCTGAATTTTTATAATGGAATAGTCCACAATATGTGCATCAAAAAGTTCAAATGACAAAAGTTTCTAGAATCAAAACTGGCGGGTATACAGAGGGTTGAACTTTGTTTTTGGTAATTTTTATCGAACTTTTTTTGAGAAAATATTCGTTTTCCTGCAGATCCATGTGCAATTGATGTTACTTACAGTACATCGCCGGGCCACCGTGCTGGGTAATCGCACGTTAAAAGGTAAGGCCTCGTTGATCCATTGCTCGCACAAGTTTCGACTTCTGAGGGTTGACGTTCGTCAGCTGGTCAACGGAAACGAACAACAAAACAACATAAGAGGGCGATCATATTTTGCATTTGAACTAACCATCCAACTTTAAATATTTGAAAGGTACGGGGCGATCAAAAATATATTTTCAATTTCGGAAAAATGTATCCCTTTGTATAGTCAGCTTTCACCAATATATTCAGCTGATTTTTTGAAACTATGTAGCTAACATACATACAAATGTGTCAACGTCTGTGCTCATTAATCTGAATCCAAATAAAGTTGCGGCGATGGTCCAAAAAATATGGAGAAGGGATGTTTCGGAATAATTTAGAAATTATTTCTAAAATCGTCCGTGAATTTCTTTTATTTTCTGATATAATGTAGATGAGTTATTATTGATCAAAAAGTTCTACAGTGCCTACCACGCGAATGCCACGGTTTGAATTATACAGGGTTTTGAAGTATAGTATTTCCTTGATTTCTGGAATAATCAATAATTTCTTTGTAACGGAAAATAATATTGTTTACTAGACAAACTTCGAAACATTTCAATGACCAAATTATCTGAAATGAGAATTTATGAATATACAAAGGTTGGTCCAAAAAAAAATTTTTTTTTCAAAAATATAAGTATCCGTTTACTATTCATATTTTTTATATATTCAGAAACTCTATTAGGACCAGGACCACCTTGTCTCCACCCGATGTTTTAGGAAAATCCAGTATGAAAACAATATATTCTCGAGAAAGATCGTGTGCGGAAGAACAAGTAGAGAGAAATGAGATGATTTGGTTTATATTCAGGTCTTCGCAACTGCCATTGTCTTCAAAAAATTGTGACCGCAACTGACAGATATATGAAATATGAATTGAAGTAAGTACATAACATGAATTCAGCACGATTCCAAGCATATGGGCTGATTCAGAGAAAACAGAAATGATGATAGTACTACAACAGCTACTGAACTGAGTCGAATCAATTCAGCAAGTACATTTTTTCCATGAAGACAGCCTTTCGGACGATTCATATTTCGTTTTCCGAAACGAGTTATACCGGTTTCGGGGTTTTGCCCCTCATCAGTGTAGGGTAGGTCTTATATAGATATCACTGAATAGAGCATGCGACATTCTGAAATAATTGGAAAAATCTTCCATTACAATGATTGAATCTGCAGTTAATTCAATTGCAATGAAGAATGAGGATGCAAGTGATTTCTATATAAGACCTACCCTACACTGATGAGGGGCAAAACCCCGAAACCGGTATAACTCGTTTCGGAAAACGAAATATGAATCGTCCGAAAGGCTGTCTTCATGGAAAAAATGTACTTGCTGAATTGATTCGACTCAGTTCAGTAGCTGTTGTAGTACTATCATCATTTCTGTTTTCTCTGAATCAGCCCATATGCTTGGAATCGTGCTGAATTCATGTTATGTACTTACTTTAATTCATATTTCATATATCTGTCAGTTGCGGTCACAATTTTTTGAAGACAATGGCAGTTGCGAAGACCTGAATATAAACCAAATCATCTCATTTCTCTCTACTTGTTCTTCCGCACACGATCTTTCTCGAGAATATATTGTTTTCATACTGGATTTTCCTAAAACATCGGGTGGAGACAAGGTGGTCCTGGTCCTAATAGAGTTTCTGAATATATAAAAAATATGAATAGTAAACGGATACTTATATTTTTGAAAAAAAAATTTTTTTTTGGACCAACCTTTGTATATTCATAAATTCTCATTTCAGATAATTTGGTCATTGAAATGTTTCGAAGTTTGTCTAGTAAACAATATTATTTTCCGTTACAAAGAAATTATTGATTATTCCAGAAATCAAGGAAATACTATACTTCAAAACCCTGTATAATTCAAACCGTGGCATTCGCGTGGTAGGCACTGTAGAACTTTTTGATCAATAATAACTCATCTACATTATATCAGAAAATAAAAGAAATTCACGGACGATTTTAGAAATCATTTCTAAATTATTCCGAAACATCCCTTCTCCATATTTTTTGGACCATCGCCGCAACTTTATTTGGATTCAGATTAATGAGCACAGACGTTGACACATTTGTATGTATGTTAGCTACATAGTTTCAAAAAATCAGCTGAATATATTGGTGAAAGCTGACTATACAAAGGGATACATTTTTCCGAAATTGAAAATATATTTTTGATCGCCCCGTACCTTTCAAATATTTAAAGTTGGATGGTTAGTTCAAATGCAAAATATGATCGCCCTCTTATGTACTGTAAGTAACATCAATTGCACATGGATCTGCAGGAAAACGAATATTTTCTCAAAAAAAGTTCGATAAAAATTACCAAAAACAAAGTTCAACCCTCTGTATACCCGCCAGTTTTGATTCTAGAAACTTTTGTCATTTGAACTTTTTGATGCACATATTGTGGACTATTCCATTATAAAAATTCAGATCGATACAATGAAAATGAAATTCCGGATTTTTTGAAAAATCGTCAAAATATCGAACTTTGACCCCCTGTAGAATCCAAACGCGGGCATTCAGAGAGTTGGCGCAATGATAACTTTTATTCAGGATGGCATGGGCGACATCATATTGAAATTTCAGCGATTTTCACCGAAACCGGTTTTCCATAAGATTAGTCCGGGGTCCTTTCTATATATACACAGGAAAAATAGAGAGTAGTATTTGCAAATGCTACAGTCTTCAGGATATACTTCGAAAAGATTTCATTGGACATCCTCGGTACCTACCAGAGACATCTAGAACTGAACTTAACTATGATGAGGCCCTCAATTGGACATCTTGGGGATATCTAGATTTGTAACATATGGACTCACCGAAGATGCTAAGCAGCACCACAACTGAACGAGTTTACATAAACATA
>JAVJAQ010003175.1:18213-30127 GCA_032362365.1 Zygogramma bicolorata | reverse complement strand
ATTCAGTCGAAGCCGAAATTAATACAGCTAGTTGTCAATGTTGTCATTTCTAATGTAATTTTAATTGGATATCTGCAAAGAATGAACGTTATAAATGAACATTCGGGTGATATTTCTTGCAGAAAAGTATAAGATATTATGTTTTCTTACAGAAAATGGTAAGTAAAGTGACAAATCAAAAGTGATTTTTTCGTTACATAACCTAAAATTTCACCCTTTTTTCCATTTGAAAAGGAACTTGCTGTGGTTTCCGCGCTGAATTTTTTTTCTTTTTATTCATTTTTAGATATTCTGAAGCTCCCCTAACAATTTTATCGAAATCCGAGTCAATCCAGCATTCTGAAACTTTACCCAGAACTCTAACAAGACAATACCTGAACCGTTTATTAACCAGGCATTTATGGTATCACCCCGAGTGAGACAACCTAAGTGCGTGGAGGAAAGGTGATTATCCAAAATCACCGAAAGCTGGCAAATTATTCCAACGAGCAGAGCCAAACCGAAGAAGAAGAAGATACTATTGTTGGTATATATTCTCAGATTTCTCATTGTTGATGAAGGTGCCAAAGTTCGATCAAAGTCAAAGATTTTTGGGACAATTAGCTTACCGTTTCTTCATTCAGTAATTGAGTATTCTGTGACAATTCCGTGATCTTCTGTCTTGACGAATGCTAACGAATTTTGATCTGCACGTGGCTGTTGATAGTAAGAAATGTTACATATGGCTGTGTGATTTCTTCCATCATAAAATGATGACGCATGGGTAAAATTGAAATAATTGAACTGTATATTCCATTCCTCACCGAACTGAGCGCTCGATACCTCATGTGCACGATTACCTCATACAACTAATTGGAGTTTCAAATTAGCAATCCGACTACGGAAACTCATTACGGCAGACAAAGAAGTCCTTCTGTGAGCTGGACCGTAAATTTCGTCCGTGATCCCGTCCAACTAGCCGTATCATAATTCGATTTGGCTACGATCGAGAATCGCAGAGTGCGCTTGACCTACGAAAAGCGAATGCACATTACGGGCCGAACAGGGCGCAATCTCAGGCTCACATGGGCACAGCCATCTTCACACGGGTGATTTCCAAATCGGCTATCAATCAATATCGGAGAAGTTGGCGGTTATGTGGAATAGATGGCAATGAGTTATGTGTTGGAATCTCTGTCAGTGTACTTCGAGTGTGTTAATGAAAAAGTCGGGATTATAAGAGCTCACGGAAGATTAGGACTTTATTGATAACATGATTTCTCGGAGATATTTTTTTTAACTTCTACTACATATTATAACAATTTACGAGACTTCCTATCTGAACTCTTAATCCCCTTTTATGCATCAGAGAAAATCTCGAATTGTCAATGTCGGAACTAGCCGAGCGGTAACTAGATTCACTGATATGGTTGAATACCCAGAAAGAAATGACCATTCAAATAACACTTCGCAACAATTAACAGAAATTTACTTACCGCAGTCTCTCTTATCGGTTACTCGCTTTTATGGGCAGCCACCGGATCCTCGTCGCTGGAACTCTGGTTTTGCAGGACTGATCGCGGTTCGCGATGTATTCACGTCTAATATAATATCACTACTTGGTACCTCCGATTCACTTCTTAAGGATGGGAATTGAATTAAACAAGAACTACTGTTGTTTTCTACCAGCAAGAAAACACAAGAATACGAGACTTACTTGAATTTATTGACTGAATTCATAAAATGAGAGTAGACATCAAGTGAAAGAGTCCCTGGCCTATCCTTATGCTACCTAATACACTATTTGGAAGTTGACCCCCAAAACCCCTTAACAAGGCTCTACAATATAATCAACAATTACCTGATTATAATGAAACTCTCAAAGTTCAAAGGGATGAACTGCTTAGAATAATGAACCCAACCCAATTTCTCTAAATTACTTAATTGAAAATTAAATATTCACTAAAAGAATTGAGCCACAGAGAGTGGTCCAACTTAGAAGAAAGTACTCTGATTGAGTGAATTTTAACACTTGCAATTGTAAATGATTGTTCAATACATGAAAATAAGAATGTGAATCAGAAATAATGCAAATAACGAAAAGATGGTTAATTACACTGAAGACTCTATACTCACGATGCTAGTATATCAAATCAAACGAAGAAAGACGAAAACTGATTCTTGGACGCTATTCTTCTGATATTTATAACCTAGGTTCCGCCCACCCACGAATAGTAACTAAATTCCTGTGAATAGGGCAATTTCAAGAAATGGCATATGTTTGTTCCGACAAAGGTTCTCTTTACCAGGCTGATATTCTGAAGGCTATCCCTAAATTATTTTCACAATATTACAGGGTTTGTTCAACGTTTACGACATAAGTTCTAGTTAAATATCTCTTTCAATTGATAGATTTCGAGGGATGTGGTTAATCCATGTCCACTCATATGTTTCTTACCTGAGAAAACCACATCCTAAAAAACTCAGGTTTCATTACCAAAACACCTAAATTTACAATACTAAAATGTTTCTGTCCCCACGATCTTTCATAACTATTATGTCGGTTAGTAGCAAGGTAAATATTACTGATTTTTGAACGATTTCAAAGAGTTGTTTTTTTCTATTATGATTTTCAACATTTCGTCAATTCCTAGTTAATCATTTTGTAACCCCTCGTAACAAGCCGTTCGACTGCCTGGAATTCACATCTGTTTACAGAGAGGAAGTATCCTTAGGTCGTTGCAATACCCTTTAGAATTTTAAGTAAATAATATCGTAATATTTATTAGGATGAATATCATCTGGGAACCTTAAGTGTTTGTACTTGGAATTCTCTATTATCGGTTCGTTCCATAATTTCCAACATGCACATTTCACTACAATGCACAATTTATTACAATATTTTTGTGAAGCGTTATAAGCATCTTTCATATATTTAATGATTTCACCGTGCAAACAGTATTCTATAAGGATAATCACTGTTTAGAAATATTCAGAGTGGTTTCAGAGAGATGCAAATGTATGGCTTTTATTTTTCTATTCAAAAACAGTACGTCGATCGTAAAATAATCAAGGAACTCAATTTATTCAGGAATATTAGGGATTTGGAAAATTATATTCACTTGAAAAAGGAGCAGTGAAATATGATTTTTCTCTTTGAAATTTTTTTATTACTCAAGACGCCATCAGCGAAAAAAAGTTTTTCGATACAGCAGTGAATGTTTTAAACGCATAAAGACCCCGGCACAGGAGTCGAAACGTCGGACAGTTCAACATTTTGTACAAAGATCAATTTCTGAACAATTTTCTATATCTCAGCCTCCGTGAGAATATTCAGAGCCTTCTGCAATATCAGCATATTATTATAAAATGGCCTGTTTGAAAAGAATTGCATTGAGGAAAATACTGTTTCAGATAAAAAGTATTCGAATTCTAAACAGGAAAAGATCCCAATAACAAGACAACATCTATACAATATACTATTCTGATTCTGAATGTTCATCTGGATATATCTCAAGAGAAGAAAGAATTATAATAATGATGATTTATATTCCTGTACGAATTTGAAGGTCCCTTGATATTGTTTTCACTTGCCCAATTGTTTCATAATAGATGTCGGGATTGACACAAAATTGTTCCAAATATTTTGATTGAACAATTAGTACAAGACAGTCTCAACTTACCTACACACTGGGATAATGGGATAGCACCTATCAGAAAACAACTACTCATCTGGCTAATGCTACGAAGGGCGTTTGTTTATATCCGACAGATGTCAGTGCAGGATTTTTCACAGAAAAAATTCCTGCATATGCTCTTTGCGATACAACTGCCAGAATTGATCGTCAATTATTGGGACATGGCACACTTGCAAACCGGTATCGGGCTATTCCGCCTCTTGTCAGTACAAGTTAGTGTCATCATCAACATAAAAATATGACTTCCCATAATTGAAAATCATATTCCTTCCGGAGTATCATACCTCGACCAGGGCTGATGCAAACGGCAAGCAAAATAGCCGTCGTCACACCATGTGCAATTGAAAATTTTCTCGAATCATAATTCTCTCCACAAAAATGGACACTTCATGATTTAAAAACATTCGACATAGTCAATGGGCATACTTGAAGACAGGCGTTAAATCGAGTCATTTCGAACAATTCGTTGATGCTAGTCTCAAATTACCTACACAGCAGGTTTTGGCTGGCACCTGTCAGATATTCTCTGTGACACTTCATAATGAGGGAGACGGATGGCAGCCTTTTCGGAAACCTCGCTCATGCTTGTTTGGATTATTGATCTAGGGGTGTCTTCTGTTTCGGCAACTTCGCGTTTACTCTTCTTATAAATACACAATTCTTTTTGAGCAGAATCCGAAAGATGACTTGTGTTTGGACGTTGGCTCTTTCCCGTGATCGCTGAAAATAACTTGTCCCTTGCAGTTTTCCTTTGTACGAAGCCACGATTCACTGGTGGAGTGTATTTTAACTTTTTTATATCTGTAACCAGCGTGATAAAGAATATTTCCAGTGCAGATGCACCAACGCATTGTTTCATCCAGTTATCATTTCATACGGTATTTAGACAAGGAAATGGGTACATTTTTTCAAACAATCGTCTAACACAATCTTTTTACGGTAAATTTTGTAAAAATGTTTTACATTATGTTATTGCAGCTATGTATATAATTCAAAATATAAGGTAGTGCAACAACCACATGCAAATTTTTTGGTCCGATATGCTCTTCGTCTGTTACTACTACTATTCTGATTAATTTCTCATCAATATCCCGCTTTTCGGTTTATTAACATATATTTATAATAAATAATAAGTAGTAGTAATAGACGGAGTCTATAACGGACCAAATAACAAGTTGTCGTTGAAGTACCTTATATTGTAATAGTAATTTTCCTTCGCGTCGTTTGGGTTAACGGCAGTCGCGTGCGGGAAAGAATCACTTTCCGCATGAGTTAGGAACAATACTTTTTCTACAAGCGTAGGAAACAAATTAATTTTTTCAATTATTTATTCATGCAAATGGAAACAACTAACAAGAGTAACATTTTCTATCCACTAATCATTCGTAATATTTATTGTAAATGTACAATTTGATGCATTATGTAAATTTATAGCGGAAGCCAGCATATTGTTTGAAGATGGCTGATTTCCTGAAGAAGAAGGTAACTCGGGCAATACATTATCGAAAGAAATCGAATGTGCAGGCACAGGCATCAAATCGTCGCCGATCGATATAGACGTGGATGGTTCTAAAATGCACCCGGAAGACGATGTAGTGTTCAAATTGAGAATTTTGTTGGACATTTCTTTCTTTCGATTGGTGGAGTCTTCTAAATACCCCTCTGCAACATAAGTCGATTTCCATCCTCCTAGGCGTTTGATATTAGTTATACCCACACCACAGTCAGCAAGTAAAGTGGCTGAGGAACGCCTGAAGCTGTGACCAGTGTAAAGCTCTGGATTTTGAAGGCGCAGATATACTGCTATTTCGGAGGGTACCATTCCTATGGTATTGATTCCTACACATTGCACAGTACATTGTCCACTTTTGTAATACAAGAATAAACGACGGTGAGGAGTCTCTTTTGGACGTAAATGTATATAATTTCTGCATACGTTCAAAAAATAACCATCATTCGCTTCTTCAGATATCACGAAGGATCTAGAGGAATGATTTTTGAAATCCTTGATATTTACAATTATCATATTATTTTCTTTGTCGTCTATGTCGTCAATGGTGAGTTTTGTCAGCTCTTCTCGTCTGCAAGCACCAGCTAATCCAAAAATTGCTACCAACTTAATCATGAAGTACATGTCATCGGGTGCTTCAGTCATAAATTTTGAAACGTCTTCTTGAGTGAAGATTTTGGCCTTTTTCGGTCGAAAACCGACATTTTGTCTTTTAATGAATGCAATTATTTTGTAAAATTTGCTAATATCCAAATTTTGCTTTACTTTGAATACACTCTTCAACATTGAATATCTTGCCCATAAAGTGTTCGGCTTCCATGTTTTAGACATTTCTAGTAAATAAGCCAAGAATACTTCTTCTTTATTTGGTGTTTTCACTTTTTTATTGTTGCACCATTCAATAAAACTCGTGTATTGCTTCTCATACCTTGGTTCAGATTTCATTGGCAATAACTCTGAGTTCGCATCTGTAGCTGCTTGCACGATTTCTTGTGGAAGTTCTTCATCAGATGAATAATCCATTGTGGCAATTTCACTGAATCGAAAATTTTATATAAGTAACGCTTTGTCTGTCACTCTGACAATTACAAATAAATTTGTGTATTGATCGGCATGACAACATCAATTGTTACCTACTCGTTATCAGTTCAATCAAAGCCTATATATAGGGTGATTTTCATAACAATACATTTTTATTTATCAATATTTGTTCATTTTTTCAATAAATAGTGCAGAATGATGGATGATTTTCAACAAACTCACTTAGATTTGCAACAAAAAAGCTTGAACTTTCATATTTTGTCACCCATCACTTATATTTTACGAGGATATCATATAAATGTTTTTCCCGCACTAGTGTGGGAAAATGACACTTTCCAAACTGAATTGCGTGCGGGTAGAGGGTGAATCACGCACGCTTGTAGGAAAATTATATATTATGATTAATATTAATTTCCTTATCCTGATGAGACAATTGCGGTTATAGTATCTCAAGAACGACTTTTGGCCAATGACAGAAAACGAGTTCGCCTGATTTCTATCCTAAAAAAATAGAAGCTGCCACTTTTACGGTTGGGCAAGCTGAAGAAGATGCCGATGTACTGATTGTGAACATCTCAGCCTCTTTATTATTTGACGCTGTTTTTTCGTCGTGGGTGGAGACGTAGATCTTCTGGTGCTGTTGACAGCGCTAGAATCGTCGGGTGATAACATCTGCCTACGTGAACTAGGGAGAGAAAATACTGCTGGAAAAGTATATTCGGCGAGGAGTTTGAATTTGAGAGAAGCAGCCTAAACATCTTGTTTTCACACGCATTCATTGGTTGTGACACGATGTTAAACAACAACAACAAAAAATTCTTCAGCTTGTTGAATAAAACAAAGAACTGAGTGAACTGATAGCCTCTTCAAAGATCCGAGTGCCAAAGAACAAGACCTCGAAGACGCTGGAGTACGATTTTATGTTGCTGTGTATGGTGGAAACGTGAAGAAGGAAACCTTGGAAGATATCCGGTACCAACGGTTTGCCAAATCATCAATGAAGAACAAATTCAACCTGTCTTCAAATGAAGGACGCGGTATGGTACCGCGTTCAGGACTCACCGTCAGGTCCAAAAATGGTGTGAAATCCCCAAATATCCATCCGACTGGATCTGGAAACTTGGCACGAATTGGCTCACCCCTATGACAGTAACGGAAAAACCAGCTCCCGATCGATGCCTTATTGAACGTCATACTTTGCAATTGTATAAGAACGAATATGGTGCCGCATGTTGCTGCAGGAGAAGTGGGCTAAATAGCTCCGCGTTGGGCACGGATTTCACGGCGAATCCGGTGAAAATGTACGAGATGTTGTCCCCGACATCGACAATGAAAAGAACATCTATAGATTAGGCCTACTCGGGATACCACAGTTGACAACAACGTTTTGTTTGCTTCAGCTCCTGTTGTTGTGAAAATAAGTAAGCTTCGGAATTTACAGAATGTAATAATTATGTAATGAATAGCTACGAAAGAACAATTATCAAATATTAGGTAAAGAATAGATACAAATCAGAATGGTAACGGTTCGGACTTCCATTGTGCATATTATTAACTCTGCTGTAACCTGTTGCCAAAAACGGAAGGATAAAAATACAAATCAAACGAGGTAATCAAACCAAAAAAAGGCTGAAATGAACTCCTTGGTCAATATTGATCAAAGAAAATGATGTTGTGACAAAAAATTGAGATATTGAATATGAAATATTAGTCAAAAAATAGAAATGAAGAAATTAATGGAATAATATTGGACAAGAAAATTGAGATATCGAATGAGAAATATTGATCGAAAAATTCCAATGAAGAAATAAATGAAATAGTATGAATAAATGTTGAAACCGAGCTTCAAATTGAGTGTACTCACAACGTTTCGATTGCTGGTATCCGCAATCATCTTCGGGTGATGACTGCAACAAATCATTTTTCGAAAAACGAGAATTTTAACTCTTTTTGAAAAAGTATTACGCGTTTCTTCAGCTGTAACTCGCCACCCGTTTGACTCCCGAAAAATAGTGCGAACAAAAAAATTTTATCGAATTTTGTAGTCTTTAAATTTGAATAGAAAATTTTATTGGTGTGGTCAATCGTTAGATATCAATAAACAATTTTTTGTACCTTTAATCCAAGATGACGGATCGGCAGAATCATTACTATTGAGAGGACATGTTTTATGGCTGTACTAGTGTGTTCTGGTCACCTAGAACTTCTCATTTTTTTGCATGGAAGGTAATAATCGATGTAACATAAGAAACTTATTGTATACACTCATAGAGAGCTGAAGAGCATCATTATTCAAACCACCCCAATATTTCTCCATCCACCGACTGATAAAAAGGAGCACCATCTAGTTTATAGACACTATATAGAACTCTTCAGGGCGTAACGACCATGGTTATTGCGAAAATATCATCATAAGTGTTGCGCTCCAGTTAGGTGGGCATTACCTATCTGAGTTTCTATCACCCACTCAACCACATTTCACATTCAGTATGAATTTCGGATCGTTATCATTCGGTATCCACATATTTTTCCACAGTGTGGAAAGGAAATGGTAAAAGCAACCTCTCATCCTCTAATCACCGAAGTGAATCCTAATGAATTCGATATGGATATTATTATTCCAACAAGATGGAGCACCACTACATAACTCCAGAAAACTAAGAAACTATTTGGATAATACTTTCAATGGTCGTTGAATTAGCCATCGAGGTAGTACGGAATGGCCAGCCCGCTTGCCAGATTTGACACATTCAGACTTTTTTATGGGGCTATTCGAAGCAGAAAGTATACGAAAGTGAACCTGCTTCGATATTCAATATACGGCAGAGAATAATGAATATTTGTAGGTATATCGACGTTGCTGTGTTCGAAAATGTTCGACGAGAATCTACGTAAAATATCGGATAGGCTGTTCTTATCTCAAGACATTTAAAGTAACCATTTCGAGCATGTTCTGAACTGAATTCAGCTTATTTCCTCAAATTATGAAGTCAAACGTCGATACGTGCAGGCAATTATTTGATGTTTTGCTATTTGGTAGTGGCGATATTGACTTCATATTCTAGGGTTGTAAAGTATTCGGTAGGAGCTTCGAAATGATGTATCACAAGCGCCCAGTCGCCATCTTGAAATATTTATGAGTATTCATCCATCAATTTTATAATCCCAAGTTTCAATTTTTTGAGTTGTCCCGTTCAGAAATAAAATAGGAGGGAAATAAAAGAAATACAGTGGACAATGAATGGGTCTATCACCAATAGAATCGAAAACTGAGTATTGGTTTTTCCATAGGCATACCTCCATCACATGTGTTACAATTGGTTATCAGTGCTCACATGCTATTGTGAGAATCCCAACAATAATGCCTAATCCGATGAAGACAAGTTGATTGTTCGGGATTGAATTTGATGTCAGTTTCGAAGGATTTGACGTCAACAGCAGATATTGTTCGAACTTGGATAGAGTTCAACTAATTCTCCTGATTCCACATGAAACGATTGGATACGTCAAAACATATTCCAACAAATAGCGTTGATGTTTTCATTGAATCATTTATGAGTGGAATGAATGGAATGTTGGCAGTTCGGAGATTGAACATTCATACGTCGTTGTATATCGAGTCTGATGCAATAAAAAAGCTCCTGTGAGCTTTTATGGGCAACTACAATGACAAAATTTCCCCCCGAATAATTTTCAACTCGTTAACGAAATATCGAAAATCGCTTATATTCAGAGAATCATAACAGTAATGTTCACCCAGTAGAAAAAGCCCTACATTCCTGGATGACTGTGAGGGTCGGTGCGGTTGAGGCGTAAGCCTTGTCGATAAATGTCAACTGTAAGGAAATAATGTTTTCTTAGGGCGGGTACCTCGTTAACAGTCCGTTAAAATAATCGGTGCTGAGAATAGACACCACAAACTGAGATTGCTAGAATGGAGGCACAGTCTAAGCATCGATTATTTTAACCGATTCTTAATCAGGCCGCAGAGTACTCGCCCTCACAATACAGTAATTAATGAAAGTTCTCTGACTATTTATTTTTTGAAGTCTAAAAACCACTGGATTTATGGAAATATTGATCTTTCCGTTCAACAATCATTTCAGTAATCTTGATATAATTAGTCGATCATAGGAAAAGTTAAAGTATTTTGGATTGAGGTGGCCTTTACTTGATGGCAATCCTTAGTTATTACGCTATAAGGTAGACACGATTGAATTTCCACAAAATTTATTGACAATAAATTTTGTGGAAATTCAATCGTGTCTACCTTATAGCGTAAAAAGTTAAAGTACCTATATTATATTGCAAAGCGGAAAGTGAATCATTAAAAAAAATATTTTTTGTCTGAGGTAGACATTGCACTCAAACGAATTTCATGCCACAATTGGCAATACTTTTATGGTTTGAAAATGTCATCAGCCCACGTAGAGGCTACATCGTTTCACAATTCAGCTTCTTTAGTTGATAAATGCGCTCGGCATATTAATCATATATCATAAATTTCCGTTGTTCCACGAGGATTGTTGCAAACAACAGTTGGATTACTACTAGAATATTAACGGCATTCTTGACAATAAAACTGGACTGGCCTCGAGTAACAAGAGCGCTGAATTTTGTTCTTGTGAAAATTAGTCTGTTAGTTATTGAAGCGGTTTCTGGTTTTAGGGACTGAGTTCCTTCATGTTTTCTGTTCGTTTGGTATTGAAATAACGAATAACGAATTCCAATGGGCAGAATGACGTTTCGATAAAAAACAAAATAAGACGGAGGCGGATAGTGCGAAGAGGTCGGTAATATCCATTGATCTTGAATATAATGAAAGGAATGAACATTTTTAAATTTCTCCACGCAAACAAGAGTTTCATATCAATTTTCCTCTTGGAGATTGTAAGAAGAACAGTTCTGTGAGAGTTATACTCATTGATTCCCATCTTTGTACTGTCGAATTATCTACTTGTCATTCGATTTCATCTGGTTTCAATACTTCATAAGGTATGACGAGTTTCGAACATTTTTAACAATCACTTTGAATCACCAAAATCAACATCATTTTGACGTTTGCTTGAATGAGGTTGAAAATTTCCCTTGCTAAGTGGCATTGGTTCGGACTTCCATTGTCTATATCATTAAACCTATCGAAACATGTTGCGAAGAAAAAAAGTATAAAATATACAAATCGAATAAACCAATCAAATCCAAAGATGAAATTTGAAGAGGATTCTTGGTCAGAAACTAATATGATAGATTGAAGGAAATGATGTGACAAAAAAATGAGATATCGAATATTAATTAGCGAAGTCAAAATATTCAAATAAATGAATGTGAAGTAATACGAACAAAGGTCAAAACCATTTTTCAAATTGGGTGTACTCACGAAGTTTCGATCGCTGATATCTGTAATCTTCGGGTGATGATTTTTTTTATGTGAGCAACAGGTTTCAATAGAGTTGATAATCTAGATTATGGAAGTCCAAACTGATACCACTCACCATTTTGACGATTTCGATTCATGTTTTGTATATTGTTACGATATATCCTTGGGTTCGTCGATTAAAATACCAAACAACACTGAACTTCTTTTATTATAACTCTCTTTCACAATACAATACAACACAATCACTTAAATCGCTCCGATAACTTTCCAATGCTCGGTACTAAAACTCTCTGTACTAAAAATTCTATA
>JAVJAQ010003171.1:6253-136228 GCA_032362365.1 Zygogramma bicolorata | reverse complement strand
CGAAAACTTTTAATGCAAGTGGTACGAACGAAATAATGTTAACAGTTCAAGCTCGAAAGATAGACTAATCTTTATATTTTATTTACTAGCCGCTGGCCGTTTCATGCGAAGTCGAGGCAAAAAGGGTCCAGGCAGGTAGAGAGGAATTTATATGGGGCGGCCTACGATTGTGTGTTGTTACAGTCCCCCCCTCGTGTTCTGCTCTCGGCCCGAGAAGGAATCACGAAGATTTTCTCTGGGGTGTCTTCTTTTTCGGCGGTCTGCCTCTTTTCCGGAGTCCCACAACAGGCTCTTGATTTTCGAGACCATGGTAAGGTTGTAATGCGCTGATGTGATAGACACCGAGTGGAGTTTCCAGGGAGTCAGGAGCCGCTATTTGATAACTAACAGGAGACACAACCTTTGTTACAACAAATGGTCCGTCTCGCTTTGGATCCAACTTAGTGCTAGTTTTCTTGGAGGTGGAACTACGTGTGTGAGTTGTTACCCATACTTGATCTCCTTCGATGTAAGACTTCCCCTTCTTATGTTTTTCATCGGCATAATGTTTATGTCGATCTTGCTGGCGATCATGTTCACTTCGTGCCTCTTGCCACGTAACAGCCATCCTTTGTAAATATGGTGTGATCTGGGGTAAGAAATTGTTCGACTCCACCACAAATCTAATGTCGTTCTGGACTTCATCTAGGGTTCGCAACTCTCTTCCGAAAGTTAAATATGAGGCCGTATGTCCAGTACTTTCGCTCTTTGCGGTATTCATAGCGAATCGTATCGTCGGTAACATTTGCGGCCATGTCTCATGTTCATTTTTTACGAGCATAGCTAATCAAGGTTTCAGATCACGGTTTTTACGTTCAACCATGTTTGCCTCAGGGTGGTAGACCGGAATCAATGATTGCTTCACATCCAGGAGGAAACAAACTCGTTGCATAATTTCCGAAATGAACTGAACTCCGTTATCTGATATGAGTTTGCGTGGTAGTCCAAATCGCATAAATACTTCTTCCAAGAGTACTTGCGCACATTTTTCTGCAGTTGCGCTGTCGAGAGCGAATAGTTCCACCCATTTCGTGGAAACGTCCTCAGTTATAAAGATCCATCGTTTTCCATCCTCAGATGTTTGTAAGGGCCCGAAGAGATCAATAGAAATGATTTCAAAACGCTGGGCATACACAGGTGTTTGTATCAACCCTGCAGGTTTTTTATTTGAGGCTTTGTATCTTTGGCAATCTGCACAATCCTTAATATATTCAGTGATATATCTTCTCATCCCAGTGAAGTAGTATCGTTTAGCAATCCTGGAATAAGTTCTTTCAACGCCGTAGTGAGCAGCAGTAGGGTGATCATGATACTCCTGCATCACGCGTTTCCTTTCGTGGTCTGGTACCACTAGCTGGGCTTCCTCGCAGTCCTCATCCCACGAATACCTATAAAGTATTCCGCTAGACATAATATAGCCTCTGTTTGTCCATTGTGATTGTGTGATATGTTCGTCCTTTTGATCTTCGAAACTCTTGATTATCTTCGCAACTTCGGGGTCTTTGAGCTGCTCAGCACGAATTTCATCAGCTGGACGTCTGGGTATTTCGATAGCTACTAGACACATATCACAAGTAGTTGAGTCGTCATGGTTACAAGGTGGTCTTGAGAGGAAATCGGCTACGACGTTCTTTTTCCCACATATATATTCTATGTTGAGATTATAACCTTGGATTTGAAGGGCCCATCTGGCAAGGCGTCCTGTGGGAGTTTTAAGACTCAGTAACCAACGGAGCGGTTGGTGATCTGTTGACAGTGTCACATGGGATCCCTCAATATATCCCCGAAACTTGTCCAAGGCCCATACAACTGCGAGAGCTTCTCGCTCCGTTGTAGAGTAATTCTGCTCAGGTTTTGTCAACAACCTGCTGGCATACTCTACTAGGTGCTCGTCACTTCCTTCTCCTTGTACTAGGACTGCTCCTATAGCATAGGAACTCGCATCTGTCCTTATAGAGAATGGTTTTCTCTCATCTGCTTGCTGGAGGACTGGTGCTGTGGTTAGGAGGTTTTTCAATGTCTCAAACGATTGTTGATGTCGGTCAGTCCAAGACCAAACAACGTTTTTCCTAGTGAGTTCACTGAGTGGGCGTGACACTTCAGCGAAATTCTCAATAAAGCGGCGGTACCATGAACAGGTTTGCAGAAATGATTGAACTCCTTTCAAGTTGCGGGGAGGAGGTAAGTTAGCGATGGCTGCAGTCTTTTCCGGATCAACAGCTATACCGGCCGGAGTCAATAGATGCCCAAGGTAACGAACGCTGGTACGGACAAAAATACGTTTCGACCGATTAGCTCTCAGTCGAAATTGCCTTAGCTTCGCGAAAACAAGATATAAGTCGTCGAGGTGTTGATGAAAATCAGAGGAGAGGATAATGAGGTCATCTAGGTATGCTAAGACCAGAATATCACTCAGTCCTCTTCGAAAGTAGTCGATTAACCTCTGGAATGTCGCAGGAGCATTTCGTAAGCCGAAAGGCATACAGAGATAACGGAAAGTTCCAAATGGTGTCGTGAATGCTGTTTTATCGCGGTCACATTCTGCAACTCTTATCTGATGGTAACCGGAGCGAAGGTCAATAGTTGACATAAATGGTGTGTGTTTTTTGCAGCATGGAGTAGGTCGTCCATACGAGGAAGAGGGTAGGAGTCGGATACTGTGATCGCATTGAGCCTCTGGTAATCAATGCACAGGCGGATTCCTCCTCCTTTCTTAGGCACCAGCACTACTGGAGCTGCCCAAGGACTTTCGGCTTCTTCGATGATGTTGTCTTTGAGCAACTTGTCAAGCTCAGTTTTCAGTTGCTCTTTGCGAGCCGGCGACATTCGATATGGTGGTAAAGATATTGGCGGGTGAGTTCCTGTATTTATTGAGTGCTCTGCATATGGAGTTGGCTCTCCTGATAGCTCGAATATATCACTATTTTTCCCCAAGCAATTCAATAAGCGAATTCGTTGTTCATCATTGAGCTGATGTCCCTCTTCAGAACGTAAGGTTTCGAAACTGGTGATATGTAAAACTTGAACGAGCTTCTCGGGTTCAAACTCCAAATCATTGTGCGAATCGTCATCTGTAAAGCTCATGACACGATCGGTAATATTCAATTTTATTCTTGCATCAGCTATAAAATCAAAACCTAATAAAGTGCAATTATTATGTGCTTCAGGAATTATGATGAAGTTCGTTGGAACTGCACGATCTTCGATGAAAACATTCACTTGTATGAGTAGAACTTTTTCGGTTTTTGAGGTGCCATCTGCAAGTTTCATCACGACCGTTTTGCTTGTGAAAACTTGATTGGTGTCTTTGAAGATTTTGTAGAGAGTTGGTCCTGCAATACTCTGCTTAGCCGCAGTGTCGAGAATTCCAACACCATTATGTCCTAATATACTTATTTTGAGTATAGGACGAGATCGTGGAGCAAGTTTTGCAGTTTCCTCTGATATTTCAGCACTAGAAAACTCTACAGAAGAGGTTGCAGTGTTTTTACATGTTGGGCAGTTCGAACGGATGAATCCGGGACGTTTACAACCATAACACACAGGGCCTGCAATGTTCGACGAAGTGTTCGATGAACTCGAGGTCATAGTTTGGTTTACACTTCTTGTAGAAGACGAATTTTCCTTGTTCTCTGTAGCTTTCTGTTGTTTACTGGCTAATTTTCGACAATCATCATTCGTATGACCGACATTTTTACAAAAGACACAACGTGGCGACTTATTTTTCAGGTCACTTTTCGAATCAAAAGAATTGACCGAATCATCGAAAGTCTCTTCGGCGAGCCGAGCTTTAGAGAGCAGATCACTAAAACTAGTTATTGGATCTCGCGGCACTTTTTCGCGAATCTTCTTGTGCATCAAACCAGAAACCATATCTATCTGAATTGTTTCTGAGAGAGACCCATTTGGTAGCTGCGCGAGAATCGATCGACACTTGCATATGAAAATGTCAGTTTTCACTTTTGAGTCTTGTTCTTCGGCAAATAATTCGCGGTACACTTTATACGGCGGTTTTTGGGACCGAAAGTAGTTCTTAAGAGATCTACAGCATCTTTCCATGTTAAAATGGAAGATTTTACTCCCTGGAACCATGTCGCTGCGAAACCGTCTAAAAGCATTGGCAGTCCTTTGAGCGCATTGTCCTCCGATACTTTAGTACAGTCTATAAAAATTTCCACTGCGTCGAGAAAGGCTTTTACGTCGCTGTCTTTCCAGCCATCGAAACGCGACGAACATTTCGAAAGATTTCCAGATGACGGCACTGGTACGGGGTTGGCTACCGATAGCCTGCTCAATAATTGTTGAAATTGTTCATCAGTTAACGTAACCGACATATTGGTAGAACAAGATTGCGAATCCAACAAAACCGACGGCGAAACAATTTCAATATCACGCGAACGCAACGATCGAATGTTCTTTGGGTGATCTACGGTGACAATAGAGTAATAGAGTGGATTTCAGCCTAATATTACCCAGATTGAGTCACTCAATGTGTGAAATTGCACGAATCACAACACACGGTATTGTTTCTCACCTGCTCACTGTGTCCTACACTGTAGAAGCACGAATCACGTGAAAAAATGTCTGAGTCAGTTTAAACAAATCGAGTGCGTTCACTGTAGTCCGTATGTATGTCCTATACTGTATAGAAGCATACCACCAACTCGCGAATTTTCGATATCGGTAATAAGTACACGAATTACTGATTCACACTCAAATTATTACACAAAACCAAAGGCCACTACGTTGTGCGCCAATTGTAACACTTTTTCAAGAGTTAAATATTTCGTGGGGTACTTCAGTTTAGATAATAACAGATGAATTCATTCGAAAAATTTTAATGCAAGTGGTACGAACGAAATAATGTTAACAGTTCAAGCTCGAAAGATAGACTAATCTTTATATTTTATTTACTAGCCGCTGGCCGTTTCATGCGAAGTCGAGGCAAAAAGGGTCCAGGCAGGTAGAGAGGAATTTATATGGGGCGGCCTACGATTGTGTGTTGTTACATCATCTATTTTTGAGAAAATTTTCCAAACATGTCTCATCACAGTTCCAATCGAAGCCTTCATGAACCTGAAGAACCACTAGAACAGTATAAACTTTCCGAAATATTTTGAATAGTACCGGAATACGATGGTGATTCAATTTCGCTAGGAAATTTCATAAATGCTTGCGACCATGCACAACAAATGGCCGTAGACCAACAGAAAATACTTTTAACAATTCACATAAAGAATGAGTTGAGAGGAAAAGCCGCTCAGTTGATAAATTCCCGAAATCCAAGTACATACGTAGAAATTAAAGCTTTGTTAAATTCTCATTTTGGTGATTCTAGAGATTTAACTTCATTAATTCAGGACCTCCAACGCTTAAGACAAGGAAACGGAGAGAATGCTCTCACATTCTTTTCTCGACTACAGAGTCATAAAGCAAAAATGTTGCCATGCATTCAAAAATCGTATCTAACAAATGAACAAAAGGCAGCACAGTCAAACCTAATAAAATCCATGGTATTGAACACGTTACTGACGGGACTTGAACCAAAATTAGGTCAGATAATAAGAGCAAGTAACCCTCAAACAATGTTAGAAGCATCAATTAGAATGAGGCGTGAGATACAGCTCTCATACTTTGAAAACCAAAAGATAGCCAATAGACAAATATGACCAGACAAATTCAAAATAGGCAAACAAATCCTCAAAGAACAAATCTTCCATGAACTAACTACAATCACAATCAGCTTCAATCAAGGCCAGCTTATCAACAAAATTTTCAAAATCCAACGAATTTTCAACAAAATAAACCCAGAAATAATTTTCGAACCCAACAACCAACACAATTTCAACCATCTAATTCAAATCAATTCAGGCAACAATCATATGAAAACCCACAAAATAGACCATCAGTCATACAGAGAAATCCAAATAATGCATTTCCGAGAACACATATGATTGAATATGATGATTTTGAAAACGAAATAAAGGCATACGAACATTTCTACAACGTTTCAGATATAGAAGAAAATTCATTTTACAATGATAGTCTTCATCAAGATGATTTTTCCTCGAATAAAGCGAATGAAGAGAATATGTATGATACTGATCATTACTATTCATCGAATTCAACTGAACCAAATAATGATACACATCATTATACACCTACAGATATGGATTTTCACAATTCCCTATCAATAGACAACCCACCTATCGATCAAATAACAAATCAATTCATCGACCTATCGATCAATCAAACGGACAATATCGATCCTCACTTTCAAGAAACCCAGTATACAGACAATCTAAGTATAGAACATCCACACGTGCAAGAGAATATCGAGATATCAGAGAACCTTGCAGCGTTAATAAAAACACCCAGCAACCTAACAATGAACGACCAACAATTTCTTCGAATCCCAACGTAAGCAATTTATTTTATATCATCAGTGCAAACAACTTCAGAATTCTTATTGACACAGGAGCTAGTATTTCAGTCTTTGAAAAGAAAACTACTGAAAATTATACAAGGCGATCTTCGGAAAATATTCCAATAACGGGTATAACAGAAGGAAGAGTAATAATAACAGAATCAGTTATGATACCATTTGGACCAAAAGAACACCCAGTGTTTCATAAAGTTTTCGTACATTTCGGACAAAGAATGCTAATTTTAAATTACAAAACCCTACCCTTATACTCTGCAAATGAATCATTAGAACCTCAACTTCCAGATTACTGAACAAAAAATCGATAAATACGTTGATCAGAATATAAAAAATATAATTTCAATCGAACCAAGAGTAGAAAAAGTCTACAAACCAAAATCAAAATATCGAAACACAGAAGCTATACTGTTAGCTACTGAAAAGGATAAAGTAAGACTCCCCAATGCACTAGTCAAAATTAATGAAAAAGGAGAATTTTCAGTAACCATTGCCAACATAAATGCTATCGAAAAAACTATTGATTTTTCAGATTTACAATTTGAAGAATTCAATGAAAATCTGTTATATGAAGAAACAGAAAATCCTCAAATAAGTCGTGAAGAAATAAAAAGATTACTAAGATTAAACCATCTGAATGATGAAGAGAAAGAGTTAATTGAAAATCTTTGTTTAGAATTTACAGATATATTTCATCTAGAAGGTGATCCTCTAACATTCACTAGTGAAATTGAACATTCTATTAAATTAAAAAAAAAACGCACAACCAGTTTCAACAAAATCTTATAGGTATCCACACATACATAAAGAAGAAGTAATGTCACAAATTTCAAAATTATTGGAACAAAATATAATAAGACCATCAGTTTCACCTTGGTCAGCCCCAGTTTGGGTAGTACCTAAAAAACTCGACGCATCTGGAAAACAAAAATGGCGTGTACTAATTGATTACAGAAAATTAAATGAGTTAACCATTGATGACAAATATCCTTTACCTAACATCTCAGACTTATAAGACCAACTCGGAAAATGTCAATATTTTACCACTCTTGATTTAGCTTCAGGATTCCACCAAATTGAAATGGATCCTTAAGACATAGAAAAAACTGCTTTTTCTGTAGAAAATGGACTATACGAATTTACGAGAATGCCATTCGGGATGAAAAACTCTTCCTCCACTCTTCGGAGAATTTTAGACCATATTCTAACCGGACTTAGGAATGAAAGATGCTTAGTTTACATGGATGACATAATTGTCTATTCTCCAACGATTGAAGAACATATACAAAATTTAACCCTTGTTTTCAAACGATTACGAAAATCTAATTTGAAAATACAACCCGATAAATGCGAATTTTTAAGACAAGAAGTCGCTTATTTAGGACATGTAATCACTAAAGATGGAGTTAAACCAAACCCAGCAAAAGTCGAATGTATATTGAATTATTCAGAACCGCAAAACCCAAAGGAAATTAAACAATTTTTGGGACTTGCAGGATATTATAAAAAATTTATCCCAAATTTTTCCAAAATATCAAAACCAATGACAAGATTGCTACGAAAAGATGTCCCCTTCAAATTTGACAATGAATGTAAAAATTCCTTTCAAGAATTGAAAAAAGCTTTAACTTCAACTCCAATTTTGATTCATCCAAATTTTGATGAACCTTTCATCTTAACAACTGATGCATCCTCATTTGCGATGGGAGCCGTTTCATCTCAAGGCCCAATAGGAAAAGATTTACCAATTGCATATGCATCGAGAACATTATGTCCCGCCGAAACAAAATATTCGACAATAGAACGCGAATTATTAGCCATGGTATGGTCTGTGAAACATTTTCGTCCTTATCTTTACGGCAGAAGATTTAAATTTCTCGTCGACCACCGACCGCTTACTTGGTTATTTTCAATTGAAGACCCTGGCAGCAGATTAGCCAGATGGCGTTTAAAACTCGAAGAATATCAATTCGAAGTGATCTATAGACCTGGTAAAATTCACAAGAATGCTGACACTTTATCGAGACTCAAACTTAATCATTTCAAACAGTGTTCGAAATTCAATAAAATACTAATGGTAAATGAAAATGATGAACCCGAACCTGAAATTTCAGATACTGAAACTGAAATAGCACAAGAAACAGTACTAGAAGAACTCACAACATTCTCGAGACTTCATAAAACTAAATCTGTAATAGATTATTCTAAATTTTCAGTTATTAATGAACAAATACTCGACAAAAAACACAAAGAGATTGTAATATTCCCGCAGAGGAATAAAATAACGGAATTACATGAAAAAATATTTGAAGTTATATTCAAGGAATATCCGGACTTCAGATATAATAAAGTTAATGTCCTCAGCAGTAAGTCGGTGAAAAATAGAAAATACTGCATAATACCGTTACCATTCGATCCCGAAGGAGCGATTGAATATATGTTCAGTTCCTTATACAGAGATCAACACGTCTTTGAGCCCTCAAAAGTATATCAAGTTGAGAATAATGCTGACTTACCAATCCAAGAAATGTTTTCATACATTCTGGCAGATCAAGAAGATATGAAATTTCAAATTTGTCAAAATATTGTACAGACCCCAGATGAAGATCAAATTCCTATAATTTTAGATCAATTTCATAATGGTAAAACTAACCTACATCGAGGAATTAATGAAACTTTACGAAGGATTAGACAAAAATCTAATTGAACAGGTATCGTAAAGATGTAGAAAACTATGTAAAAGCTTGCGAAACTTGTCAGAAAACTAAAATTTGTAGAAAAAATTTTGAAAGCCCTTCAGTAATAACTGAAACACCCAAAACACCTTTCGAAAGAATGAACATCGACATTTTAGAAATACCAACTGAAAATTACATATTGACAATAAGATGTGAGTTAACTAAGTTCACTCAAGCTCACCCTATACCTGATGAAACTGCAAAGACAGTAGTCAATATTTCACTACTAGACTTTCAACATTATGGAACCCCTTTGAGAATCCATGCAGATTCAGGAAAAGAATTTAATAACCATCTTCTGAAATACCTATGCACACTCTTCAATGTCAAACTTACTTTTTTTAGTGTAGACCATCCCCAATCAAATGGATCGCTAGAACGCTTTCATGCCACCCTTACAGAAATGATACGTGCAAATAGAGACGAGAACCCTGACGATCACCCTTTGGAAATTGTACCCTATGCAGTTATATGTTATAATAATAGTCAAAATAAAACACACGGATTTACCCCTTATGAATTAATATTCGGACATACGGCAGGTAGACCCCCAGAGACTTTATATAACCAAAAAGACCTTATGACAAAATATGTCAGAGATTTGAATAACAAAATGGGCTACTTTTATAAAACAGCACGAGCTTATATTGAAGGAAAAAAGCAAAAGCTAGGTTTGATGAACGTTTACATCACAAACCTACCACTTACAATATCGGGGACAAAGTATTCGTGAAAGAATCACAAATAATAGCAAAACTAGATAATAAATTCAATGGACTATTCGAAGTCATTGAAATTTATGAAAATTCAGCTTTTCTGAAGAATCTTGAAACAAACCAAACAACTAAAGTAAATTTGTATAGAATGAAACCGTATTTTGTTTCAGATTAAAACTCAGATCAAGAATGATTGCCCTGATGCTTTTCGCCATCACTATAGTCAACGCCCAGTATAAACTGTCACCTATCAACAACTCTATAGGTATATTTTATCATGGAAATGGTGATACTTATTGTTGAAGATATGGCACAAATCAAAGAAGCCATTGATCATAATAATCTTATCTTGAATAATTTAATATATCTGGTAGACACTGACAATCCGCGCATGAAATATTTCAACGGAGAAATCAGCATGCATATTAGCTTGCTTAGTAAAATAGCTGAACAAGTAGATACTAAGTATTATGAAACGCAAATAGATTCGAATGATTATAATAAACGATACAAAAGAGGACTTATAAACGGAGTAGGTTCAATTTGGAAAGCACTCACAGGAAATTTAGATGCCAGTGACGGAGAATATTTTAATGATTGTATAAATAAAATATACAAGGATGAACACCAAATTGAAAATTTACTTAAGAATCAAATATCTGTAACTACATCTGTTATTAGAGAATTCAATTCTACCATACAACAATTACAGGTAGATGAGAAAACATTTAATGAAGATATAAAGAAAATAGAATCTTGGATTTATAATCTTACAGACCAACTTGCTATAGTCGATGCAAAGTTGAAAACCATCGAAATTTGCGAACAATTACTGGAAAGTTATACATTTCTAGAAGATTATTTGAATGATATGTTGAACGCTATTACTTTCGCTAGACTACATATTATTCATACATCAATTATCAAACCAAAAGATCTACTATCATCTCTTCAAGAAATTTCTCAAAATACTCAAAAAAGTCATTTACCTTTACCACTGAAACTTTCTTCAATTTCTCATTATTTAGATATAATTGAGCTACAAGCATTTCAGTCAAATTCAAGAACAATTTTCGTATTGAAAGTTCCTTTAGTTGAACCAGAAACATTTACTGTTTATCAATTATATCCTATTCCAATCCTTGATAACAGAACAGGATTGCACCACATCTTACCAACCAATAAGAAATTCATTGCTGAAGATGAGGATTCAATGTTGTACACTGCAATTGAAAATTTGAATGATTGTAAAAATGTACTGTATAATTTCAAAATATGTGAAAATGTCATTCCTTACCCGATTGATAGTAATTCTATATGCGAAGCCCAAATTTTGAGACCTTCACTGGAACTTCCCAGAATGTGTACAATATCTCTTTTATTTGCAAAAGAATATACTGTTTTTGAACTTCAAGAAAATACTTGGTTAATAACATTATCAGATCCTTTACCTGTTACCATTCATTGTACAGGGCATGATATTGTAACAAAAATAATTAAAACAAATTCAATTTTGAAACTTCAACCAACTTGCAATTCTTTCATAGGGAATACAAGGGTATATGCAAAATCGATTATGCAAGAACAAAACATCACTTATAGAAGTTTTCCAATTTTAATTCCCTATCAATGTTGTAAAGATTTACCAAATAAAAATAAAATACACGAATCGAAACCTTTGAAATTGGGTAAATGAAATGTTAATGACTTGAATATTGCTCAACATAAATTGAGTACTGTCAGCTGACGTCATTGTTGATCGGGGGACAAACAAAGCACATTTGAACTTGTGATCTTGTGTTTTTGAGTGGTTATCAACTTTTCAGACATATAGTGAACATAATTTCTTTATTTATAGTGTAGGACTCCTTGTTTTCGTGGAGAAATCGAATAATTCAGGTAATAACTTCGCTTTTAGTTTTATGGTATTTGATAATACAGCAGCATTTTGTTTTGGTCCTAGTGCGAATTTTCTCATACTGAGCACTGAAATGGTGAGTAAAAACATTACTTTCCAGGAGCTCCTCAATTTGTTATGTCTGTGTTTCAGGCGAGGTCCGATTATCTCAAAAAGTTAGATTTGATTGGAGGTATTGATCCGTATACCTTGAAATCATCAGATTTTGATGCATCATTGGACGAAATCCCGAAGATTTCGAAAAATGTTGTATTAGATTACTTCCTCTTTAGTGTGAGCCCCTCAACATATTTTGAAATAAGAGCTTGCAAGAGTTTGGACGCCTTTGCACAGTTGGCATGCAAATGGATTGAATCCCTTTGTGCCAAGAAGTTGAATGGTAATTTTGTCATTATTGGAAAGGTGAGTAAAAACCCATTGATGATTTAATCTTTTACAGAATGTATGCGATTAATGTTTGCCATTGCATTGATAGGCAATGTCAGAGAGAGAGGGCATTGGGCCCAGGGTGAAGTATACAGCTGGGCCCAATGCCAAAATAAGGTCATTTTCAAAGAAAACAAACTTTTGAAATGCTCCCTTGTTTTTAACAGCACAATCTGTATATACACACTTTCTTCCTCATAATAAATACAATAATCTTATTTTGATCTCTTGGAAGACCATACCTCCAAAACTGATTGGGAGGGCCTAATTTTGCCTTCGGATTTGTAATAGAGAGGCAAACATTTACTCAGAGGCAGTTCATTAGGCCTGTGAGTGCATTGCATGAACATTTACCGAAATCAACCTTTTTGTAGGTTCGCCATTCCCAAAGAGTTTCAGAAGCTGCACTCAAACCATGGGTTATTGTATCGGAAATTGGAACAATCCTTACAGGGCATTGTAATTGTGTAGCAGGGTTAGGAGAAGTATGTACACATGTTGCTTCAATTCTTTTTGCGTTGGAGTTTGCTGGAACGAAAATTTATGAAGAATCAGTAACAGATGTATTAGCGTATTGGATAGGGTCAAGTAAAAAAGGACAATTCTACAAAAAACTTGAAAATATTGATTTTACAACGCCCACTAAATTTCTGGAGGGGGGCAGTGAAACAACATCAAATACCATCTTTATCCAAGAACGAAATGGATACATTCACCCAAAAAATGATGGATTTGGGTTTAATGCCAGCTTACGCATTACCAAAGATAGAATCTCGACCACCTCAAATGTTGGATGATAAATTACCAATGTCACTAACTATTCAATAAAAAGTATGTTGGCCGCCATTTGGAAGAACTGCGTGATATCTCAAAAAAAAATAAAGATAAGTGTCACAAAAGATCAATCATTGGCAGTTTTTAAAGCAACCACAGAACAAAGTGACTCCAAATTGTGGTTTGAGTTTAGAGCAGGAAGAATTACAGCTTCAAAATTCAAATCAGCTTGCCGCACTAACATTGAGAAGCCTGCAATGTCATTGATAAAAAGTAGTTGCTACCCAGCTGCACAAAAAAAAAATTTCAAGGCAGGAGTGTATGGATGCAAGTATGAAAAAGATGCTCTAAAAGCATATATAGAGGACCACAAAATATTTTACAAAGGTGCACACATAGAAAAATGTGGGCTCATCATAAATGTAGACTATCCATTCTTTGGCGCCACCCCGGACGGCTTTCTCCATTGTGAAGAATGTGGTACAGGATGCATTGAAGTTAAATGCCCATACTGTGTCAGAGACGTTTCTGTGGAAGAAATTGTACTTTTCAAAAGCTCCTGTCTAGTTATTGACAACGAAGACTTTGTACTTGATAAAAAACATTCATACTACTATCAAGTTCAAATGCAACTGGCTTTGTCTGACAAAAATTTTTGTGATTTCGTAGTTTGGACGTCAAAAAATTGTATTTGTCAGAGAATACCTAGGGATGAAGATTTCTGGACTAGCGAAAGTGAAAAGGCAAAAAGGTTTTTCCAGGAAGTTCTTATGCCAGAGTTATTAGGGCATTATTTTACAGAAAAAGTGAGATTCCTTAAAATGTTTCATTCCCAAAAAATAATGAATTCTTTTTCAGTGCTCAAATAGAACTCCATTGAAGGACTCTGCAACGGAAATTGATGGGAAACAAGTAAAAAGTGCGCTCTTTGTATTAATTTACCACTAATGTGCTTGATTTTCAGATGCCTTCAACTTCATTTCAAAAGCGCACAGCAGATGAAGAACTTGTAAGTAAGTGTTTCCTTTGTTTCTCTATTTATCACAATTTCACCAGAAATAACAATATTAATAATACCCATTACTTACTTATTACTTTCAATTATATATTTCATTCGATAGCTCAACTAATGAATTTAATTTCAAGATTTGTTTCAATATTTTCAGCCGAAAAATAATGAATATATTTTCAGTGCTTGGATAGAGTTCCATCGAAGGATTCTGTAACAAAAATTGATGAAAAACGGGTAAACAATGCGTTCTTCACATCAATTTACCTCTAATGTGCTTGATTTTCAAATGCCTTCAACTTCATTTCGACAATGCACAGCAAATGATGAATCTGTAAGTGTTGTATTTGTTTTTCTATTTACTGTATCACACCAGGAATGGTGAAATTGATAATTTTTTTCTCTCAATGGGCCGCAAAGCTATGGTGTTACTGTAACACACCAGATGATGGCACCAAGATGGTCATCTGCGACAATTCGTCCTGCCAAATTCAATGGTTTCATCGAAGGTGTATCAAAATGAAAAGGTTGCCGAAAGAAAAATGGTTTTGTGCAGGTTGCAAAAAAAAATAATGATGAATATATATTTTATTGTTTCCTAATAACATCAGATATCAGCATTCATTTTCTGTTCTGTTTTTACTTAATTAACAGTCTATAAATCTATTATAACACCCCACATCGGTTTTTGTGGTACACTGTTGCTCTTAATGAACAATAAGCATATCGGGGCATTTCAATAAGTTCAAAATCTCGCCATGAGAACCATTCTGATGTGCAACAAGAGTACACCAATCCAGGAAATGCTTGACAACTTATTAATGAGTGTAAAACAAACAATACACTAGGGGGGGGGGGGGGGGGGGGGGGGGGGGGGGGGGCAGAGGGGCGAGGGACAATGTATTCAATTTTATATACAAAATAAAAAATAATATGCTTCCATCATACAAGTCGAATATCCAAGACATTCACTTTCATAACACATAAACACATAAAGTTGCAAATGAATTTCACATCACTAGAGAAAATGCCCTTTGTGATACATTGTTCAATAAGGGGTTATCATTATTCAATAGTGTACCTAGGGATATGAAAGAATGCAATTGTTTGAATCAAAATGTTCAGAATATGTCAAATCTAAGTATTAGTATGTTTTGTATATATTATATATATAGTACATACTATTTAAGTGTTCTTTGTTTTTTTAATTGTGAGACTGTTTGCTAATAAAGAGTTATAGGTATATATTTATACTGCATAATGACCATGTTACACATGTACACAAATGGAAAATAAATACTAAGAAAAATAATTTCCACAAACATGTAGCTACTTGTGGGAACAAAAATAAATATATTATTAAAGTATAAGCATATTTCACGAGTTTATTTTTATTTATTTATTTACGGGAAACCCCAATTAAATAAAAGAAAATAAACATAGATGTAATTCATAGTGAATATACTCTAGACTGATAATGAAAATTCAATATATGTGAGAATTTACAAAAGGCTATTCAAACGAAGACCTGACAAGTGTTCTAAAACTGTAGTAGAGTAGTTTATTTAACTATGATATGTACATGGTACATGTATAGCAAGTCACAAAGAAAGAACTATATCACTATATAGTCGATAGTGTAATCCCTATTAAATATTTAATAGTGTTATGGTGTTTATAATTTGACCACGTTGAAGCTTGGGCATCAAGGTTGAAAGGTTTTTCAATGAATACTTCGAAACAATCAATAACAACGGTTACTTTTTCACCAAAATATTCCCTGAAACATAAAGGCATAGTGTTTTGTAGCTCTTCTCTTGATGGCCATATAATGAAACATTTTAATCTTTGGTAAAGTATGTTCATGGTATTGAAAAAAATCCTGGAAATTGTATTTTCACTGCAATTGAAGAGATAAGACAGGAATCGAAAAGAAACATTTAATCTGAGGCGCATAAGGGTTAATAGGAAATGTTGAATTTTATTTTTCATAACATTCAGATGTGATGTAATGAAAGGCTCAACAAGAGAATAAATAAGATTAAGGGACTCATAAGTAGGAATGCCAGTTAGGAATAAAGTTCTCTTGTTATTTCCAATCATTGATTCTTCATTGAATGACAAGTTATTGACAGAATCTCTGTATTCATACAATTTTCCATTGAGATTGGATAATTCCTCTTCTAAGCCCTTCAGATTGAAATCTGTTTGTGTCGACTTGTCGAGATCTGTGTGTTCAGATATTTCCTGTGTGTTGTTTTCTTTATCAGACTCAGTACTCTTCTGAATCTAATGAAAAAAATGTATAATGTAAGAACATAAATTAAAGTGCTTGCTTATATGCCTGCAAAGTAATAAAAGATAAAAATAAAACATTATTCTAGTAAAAACAAGCAAAAAAAAGCTGTTACAACGAAGTCTCACAGTTATGGGTGCCACTTCTGGTAGCTCTTTATTTCTGCACATTAACCTACTATACCTTGACAATGCCAACTCCCCAGACTTGGTTTTGTACCCCATATTTTGAGAAGGCACATAATCTGGGTGTTCTGGATCATCGGAAGGTTGACCTAAAAATAAATTCATCTACACACCCAACACCTTTGATGAATTTTTGTCAGTCTCTTACCTGTGATGAAATGTGCAGAGAATACGAAATAGTTCTTCGCTTTAGATTCGGTGAAATCTTCCCTATGAAGAGCTGCTATCCAACTTGCACGTCTCTCTTCTCTAGCAGCTATAATCTTTCTTTGTCTAGTACGTATTGAAAGAAACCGGAAAAATGTAAAGTCTCTGTCTCGATTTGACCGATGACCACAACCCACAACAGCACAAAACTTCATTATAATCTAATCAAATCTGAAAGAGAAAATCTTTAAGATGTATGAATCATGTGGCAGCGTATTTTTGGACTGGAAAATCCCTGGATATGAAACCTCTTGAAACTTATTCAATTACCTTACAATATTCACAAAGAACCAATTATCACATTAGTCGAAAAAAAATGTCTTCATATGCCGTTTTCCGCAAAATAAACTCAGTTGAAAAACACCGGACTCTAATGACAAAATTATTTGTTTGTCCCCCCATCAAACGTTTGACAAGTGACAACCTACGTCACTGACAGTGCCCAATTCATCATTATTTTCAATGGAATCCAAAAAAGGGGAAAGGCTGATGAAGTGTTGTTGCCTTATTGTTCATATTATTGAAATGGATACCATACTATTCAATCAGTTGAATCTTGCGATGATGCTCTGTTGCCAACTTATTTGATTTTTTCCAAAATGCAATGTTGCCAAGTTGTTCACTTCAAACTACTGGAAGTGGGATGTGGGGATGATCCATAATCATATTTGAACTTCGAAAAAACAAATGGACACTCAAAGGTTGAAAATAATAATAAAAATAGAACCAACCTCAGAGAATATCTGAAAAGTTGATAATAATACACAAAAACATTGCCGATGTTCGGGATGACGGTGCCTTCTTTATAGGCTTCTTCTTTTTGTGAGATATTTTCAAATTTCATTTGAAAAATATATTTGTTAAAACCCTATCCAACTTAATAGCATTTTTTCAGTTTGGAAGTGGCGGGGTATGAAACTGGTTGTTGGTAAGTGATGAACTTTCAGTTCTCAAAATGAAACCTTATTGATATGGGAAAGAAATTTTACATATACAACACTTCTTTATCATTTTCTTTTTTTATTTGTATAGATACCAATGGAGCTTCAGAAAGTACTAATTTACAATATCACAGAATTTTATTATTATACTTTTCCACCATTTGCATTGTTAGGGACACTTGGAGAATAATTTTGATGCTTTGATTTCTAATAGAGAAATCATTTGAAATGCATACTTAATGACAACAAAAAACAAATGTTTCAATGAGATATAAGTTATTTGTTTCTCTTATAGATCAAGACATACAATCAATACACAGTAAACTAGACAAAATATTGAATATGATTGTTCAATTTAAAATTGAACTGATGGAAGTTCGGCAGAGAATAAATGAAGATACTGTGACACCTGAAGAGAAGGACTTACCAACAGAACTCCCATTACTAACGTTGTCTGATAGTAGTAGTAGTAGTATATATTTGGTGCTAATACAAAAGTTTACACAAGTCTAGTACAAGTCGTATGGGACAACTCATTTAGCTAAAACTAAACATCAAAGAAACAGTCACATATAAGTAAATTTCAACATAAAATAGTTGAAATAATTTGATCAAATCACCGTACGGGTCATAGAAGCTGTTTGTTAACACTATACAGGCTTAGTGATGCTACAAGTCTTGAAAATTGTTGTTGAAATATTCTTCTATACAATAAAAAGCTTTTTTTTAAAGATACTCCTTAATTTTATTCCTGAATATATTCAGTGGTACATCTTTTATATTTTGGGGAAGTAGATTAAACATTTTTGGAGCATAGTAATTTACGCCATTTCTAGTTCTGTTGACTCTGTGGCCATCGAGATACAGATTTGTTTTATTGCGAGTACTATAACTATGAATTTTTTCGTGGGTAGTGTATTCTGCAATATGGTTTTTCACATGCAGCAAGCATTGAAATATATATAATGATGGTAGAGTAAGTATTCTATTACTAATGAAGCTGCTTCTACAGTCCTGTCTATAGGAAAGATTATCGACAATTCTCACTGCCCTCCTTTGGATGCTAAATACCTTTGAAGCACTGGGTGCATGTCCCCATACCAATATTGAGTGGGATATCTGTGATTGAATTATTCCATGAAACGCGGTTCTTAATACTTGTTTAGAGACGGATTTTTGCAAGTTCCTCAATAGGTATGTATTTTTAGAAAGTTGTGAAGAAAGTTTGTTTGATTGTACGTTCCAGTTCAATTTGGGGTCAATATGAACACCCAGGAACTTTACGTATTCTGGATTATTTATGTGGGGCATTTCACGTAGGGAAAATGTAACAATTTTGCTTTTGTTTTCATTGAGTTTAAGATTATGTGTGGCAAACCATTCACTTATTTCCACCTGTATGTTCCCAAATTTAGTATGCAAAATATCAAGATCATTACCGGAGCTAGATATGGTTGTGTCATCTGCAAATAATACAAAGTTAGCACTAGGGTCGTCAAGTCTTATGTCATTAATATAAATCATAAAAAGAGTTGGCCCCAGTACTGACCCTTGGGGAACTCCGAACTCAATTGGGAGTGGAACTGTATGCTTTCCATTCAAGAATACACTCTGTTGCCTGTCTTCAAGATGAGACTTCATAAGTTTAAGACTGTTTTTGGAAAATTTATAATGTTGTAGTTTTGAGAGCAGAATATTGGGGCAGACACAATCAAAAGCTTTACTTAAATCGCAAAAAAATGACTGTGTGTATCCGCCTTCTTCAAAGCTTTGGTTTATCATCTCTATAAGTGAGTTTATTGCCATTGTTGTAGTATGAAGTGATCGAAAGCTGGATTGTTGTGCATTGAAGATATGGTTTTTTTCAAAATGATTCGTTATTGGAATTCCTAATGAAGTCTCAAATATTTTGCCAAAAAAAGGTATGATAGAGACTGGCCGATTATTTGCTATATCTGTGGGTCCACCTTTATGTATTGGAATTACGCTACTTATTTTGAGACAGATAGGAAAAATCCCTTCTTTCAGGGATTCATTGTAAAGTTTAGTAAGAGGATACACTATATCATTTGCGATCCATTTGATTATTTTTGTATTGAATCCATATATGTCCCGACATTTTTAATTCTTTAGATTAAATATGGCATCCCTTACCTCGATAAATGCAAATTTCTCGAAGTCCAAACTTCGAACATGACCAACGTTAATGCATTTCAGAACATCTCTCGGTGATTCATGTGGTTTTGGATGTGGCAAATCATCTATAATGACTTTTGCTACATTTGTGAAATATTCATCGAGTTCTTCACCTGTGAAAGTGTTTGTATGTTATTTTGTTTGCTTTCTCTGTTTGTCGATGAGTTGCCACATAGCTCTAGGTTCATTAGAACTACTTCTTACATAGTTGTCATTGGCTTTTATTTTCGCATTCGTAAGGGCTTGTCTATATTCCTTTCTATAAGTAACTATTGAATCTTTCAGTTCTGGACAATCAGTTTGACGATAAGCATCCTGCATAAAGTTCAAAGTTTCTCGCATTTTATGTAATTCGTCATTGAACCAATTTAGGTTTATTTTGTTATTGTTCATTTTAACCCGTTTTGATTTAACTGGAAATGCGGTTTCAAGAACTCTAGTGTGGGTATCTATGAATTTACTGAATTTTTCGTTAATAGATAACATAGTATCATCAATGAAATCCCAGCTGATATTTTTCACAAGATTATTCAGTATGAACATACCTCTTTGGGTGATTGGCCTCATATTTATTGTATTCAAGATGTTCTCCTTGGTTTTGGGGAGTTTTATATGGATCAAGGTACTCAAATGATCAGATAGTGACAGATCGACAACTTCAGTGGTATAATTATTTTGATATATATTGGTAATGATATTGTCAAGGCACGAGTTTTTCCTTGTATTCTGTTCGATTGTGATATGAAGTCCATATGAAGCAAGCAAGTAAGTGGTATATTTAACATTTTCATCATCAGTATTGAATTTCAAATTGAAGTCCCCGTTTATTACAATATTGTATTTTGTTTTATATATTCGTTCGAGTACTTTACTCATTACATCGATAAAAATATTAAATTCACCAAGTGGAGATCGGTAGATGGTAAGAAGCAGAATATTGTATTTATTAGACTTGATGCAAATATTTCGCAGTGTACCTCTAGGGATAGTTGCTGTATTTCTTCAATAGCCTCACAGTCAACAGAGCCAGAGGCGTTCTGTTTTGTTAAAATAATTACTCCCACGTGAATATGACTAGTCCTACAGAAAGCATTAATAATAGAAGAATTTTCAAAAATGAAGCCGTTGAATTCTTCAAATCTCATCCAATGTTCTGTCAAACACAGGAAGTCACACTGAAGACCCAAGGACTCTAATTCTAATAATTTATTTCTTAAGCACTGAATATTGAGATGTAAAACGGTATACGTTTCACTGTCATGTTGCTCATTTGTAAGTGTTCTAGACGTGAATTTATTTTTATTCGTTCGGAATAAGGTTATATTTTTACTATGATTATTCTTAATAATTAAGCTTTTTTCTATTACAACCTCTCTCGAGCCGCTGCTTGTTGTCGATTCTTGAATGGGGCTGTTTGATTCTGTTGCTTGGGAGACTTGGGTACTTCCTGTTGGACAGGATCCTCTGACTGCAAAGGCATCCTCTTTTTGACAAAAAAAGATACTAGTGCTTCGTTTGGCCACACCTCACACCTCCAAGCTTTATTGAGAAGGTCACGTCTGATTGTCACCTTGGCTGAGGAGTATAGATCAGGTCTTTTAGACGGATTTGATTCACATTCCAGGCCAGGCAAAGATGTTTCCAGAAATTTTTTGAGTTCTTCTGGTTTGGTATTTGGTTTAAGCCTCGTTACATGGAGGGAGACTAATCTCGGGACAGTTTCCACTTCACAAAGTTGTTCAGTTTGTCCAACTAAAAATCGGCGCTTTTTTCTATGAGTGACCAGAGACCAGTGACTGTTTTCTTCCACCTGGGAGTTATCACTGCTCGGTTGATTTAGTAGCTGTATGTTCTTCATGGTGGAGCTAGTTTTTTCTTCCAGAATAGCAGCATTAAGTTGCTTTGTGGTAATCTGTTTTGGGTTACTATTTTCATTTCTTGTTGAAATTAACAGTTTGCCGTTCGTGTGAGTAGTCACTCCCGATCCCGATACATCTGCTTGCGGTTTTACATCACGGCCAAGTTTCAAACCTGAACTATGGGGCCTGTCGAGGGGTAGAGCAGCAGGAGGGGTATTTTTTTCTTTTGCACTTCCAGAAGATGTTGGGTTTGGTTTTTGTTGATGGAAAAGATTTTCTTCTTGTAGATACTGAAGTCTTTTTTGCAGATCGCGAATTATGAAATCTTTATGTTTCACGATGATTTTCAGGTACGATATCTCTTCTTTCAGAGGATTTCCATCCATAATTTCAATTTCGTCGGCACAGATTATATTTAAATCGGGCGAAACGATATCGTCTGGATTCGAATGATTATTGAGGTTAGAGTTTGATTTGATGTCACTCACGATTTCTTGGCAACATAACATGCCTTCGTCACACATTTTTACGTTCTTCAACCTCTTTGCACAACTAGGATGCGCTACAGTTGCACAATTTAAGCATTTTATTGGTGTCTTCACCTTAGCAGAGCAATATTTGCAGACGTCGTTTTGCACGACTCGCTCGCACGCCGCCATGATACATCGACATATATATAATAGAGGCACTTGAAGAGTTTGTGAAGACTGAGAACGGCAAACAAATCTTTGTAAGTACTTATATTCAAGTTCATTATTATTGGCTGGGTAGCCAATTGTACTTTATGTAAATATGGCTAATTAAATACTACTACTACTACATTACTAGATGAAAAAAAGACAGCATGCTAGTAAGGCTTCAAGAAGAACAACAAATTATTCAAATGTACAGTGAGGGACAAAATAATAGAATAAATTCATCAAATTCAAACAAGAAGCAATGTTAATTGTCGAATAACCATTTTTTTCTGTTCTCTGACAGTAGTGCAATGTAGCTTGTTTGAAAAAATTACGCCTTTCTTAGGTGAATTGATTTGATTCATGATACCGTTTATATCAATGAATAGAGAATTTAAAAACCCTTTCAAATGAGCTATCACACGAGTTACGTGGTACCGATGCGCCCAGGAACGTGCCTTATCTCCAGGAGACCGAGCCATTCCAGGAAATACAAGTGTTCTTTATTCCGAATCTATAATTGTCTGTGTTAAAAATTCATTCTTTGTTTTGCTTTCAAAGAGAACACACGCTCTGTTCGAATCTTATAATTGAGTCGATTTTTGTTTTTAAAAATTCAATCTTCGATTTGTTATACATGATTCACGATTCCTATTCTCATTTTGAAAAATCCTTGATTACGTCATCACACACAGATGGATAATATCACTAGTATGATATATATGCCACAAAATACAGGGTGTTACTTAATAAGTGTGAAACATTTAAGGAGGTGATTCCTCAATTTAAAATTTATTTCCAATGTAACTTATTGTCTTATTATTTGTTTACCATTTAAAAATTTATTTTCTATAGCCTATTTCATTCTAAACAAAAAATGTCTCTTGGTTTTTTTGCCCAAAATAAACCAGTTTGCAGCAAAAAATTATTTTACGAACAACTACATTGTCATTAATGCGAAAATACGAAACTAATCTAGTAGGTTGCTATTAGCGATAGTGACAATTAAATTGGTATGACGCTGTCAGTTTTTAATGCTTGTGAAAAAAATTTTTATTTTATGTACCCCCTTTGAGGTGCTGTATCTTAACAAGGGATGCTCCAGTGACATTTCTTTATATGAAAGATCCTATCTGTTTTACGAGGAGGAATCACCTCCTTAACTGTTTTACACTTATTCAGTTACACCTTGTATAATTTAAAAATGAAAATAGTTTTGTGATTTGTCTCCAGTCGCCTATTCTTGAAATTTTTTTTCCATAATTCTGTTCGTCACCATATACATTGTAATGCAAAAAAATTGGCAAGCAGAAGATTATATTTGTCTAGATTTTTCAAAAATTCCTGGGTATGCCTGAAGACTGGCTTTAAATCAAATGTTCGAAATGAACAATTTGTTCAGACAAGCCTCAACTCACCTTCACTGTAGGTTTGCAGACTAACATCTTTCAGAAATCAACTACTCCCCTGGCTAATACCACGAAGGGCATTGGGTTACATCCGACAGGTGTTAGCGGAGGATTCTTCACAAAAAATTCCTGCATATTCTCTTGGCGATACAACCACCAGAATTAATTGAAAATCATGTTGCGGAATGGTTCCGGCATGCAAAGCAGAGGTTGCTGAGGAAACAACAGAAGATTCAAAGACTAAATGTATTAGATTAATATATTCATAAATATATAATATATAAATAAATATAATATAATATTTGCTTTCTTGAATGCATACAGTTTTTTATTGATCTGCTTGATGGAATTTTGAAAAAAATCATGTTTTTCGAGCCCCATAACTTCTATATAGCAATTTTGAAAGAATCACACCATAAATCATGTCATTCTTCTGCCATGAATTTCAACAAAAACATGATCTCTCACCCCCGAAACCTCCACGTTTGGCCCTGTTGGATAGCTAGACGGACAGTTAATAAGGAGTGAAAGTAAGTGAACTTTGTGATTGGGTGAATAAAAATTCTGGAGAGCAGCTTCAAATGAAATGTGCTACAAATTGAAAAATATTATTCTTCAGGTGCAGGTTTATTCTGTAACAGATTCAAGAGCTTCTGAATGTGAACTGAAAAATTAATGCAGTAAGATTCGAACCTGTTATAGAATAATCCACTCATCTAAATAAATTACCTTTTTGAATGCAGCCTTTTCTTTTTCATTTTATTCTACTGTTAATTCAGCAGAAATTCTATATACTTCAATATAGTACATTTCAATTGAACCTCTGCACTAGAATAACATTCAACATCCCTCTCAGATAATGTGCCTAGAATAATACTTTATAACATTATAGAAATATGTTCTTTGAATTCTTGGCAATATAACAATAAATATCTCTCGAATGTACTACAAACTAGTCTCAAATGTGTTGCATGTGACATATCAGGAAGGTTCATCAACAACATTTTTTTCATGTTTCATTAAACATCCCACGAAGGTTGTCCACCAATGTTTTTTTGATGTAACTATAAACATTGCCTCAATGTTTACCTTTTGTCATACCAGAGATGTTCTGCTTACATCGCGTGTTGCGGACATTTGGCGGTAAATGTAAGGCTTAACTAACGCACAAAGTACATCACACAGTACATTGAACCTCCACGAGTTACATTTCACAAATTTGCTGGAATGGTTTTGTGCTAGCAGGGATAACATCATTTTTTAATGAAAAAAATTTCTAGTACAGTAACATTGCCTATACTTTCATTTAAAAGGTCCCAGTCCAACCAATATCGAATCCATTTTATGCACTGGCATCTTTCTTCAGTTATCATAAAGTTTTATATAGTATTACCCACATTTAAAAAAGTTGATGCAACAGTCATGGATAATTGCCAACCGATAATTATTTCAATACTCAGCAAAGTGGTGGTGGTGACAGGCTTGGTTGCAGAACTTGAGCAAGACAATCAAACTGCGCTGAAGTTTCGCGATACCACAACCGTGTCTTACATGAAATAATGTTGAAAAAATTAGAGGTTACGGGTCTTCTGCTTCATTAAATAGAAACCCAACTGACAAACTGACACCAACCAGTAATTTTCAATGGTACTCTGTCGAACTTCCAAACTGTCAAAAACAGGTTTCCAAAAGGATCTGTTTTGACAAGAAAGATCATATATCATTATTCATTTGCGAAACTTTCACATGAAGATACCTGCATTTTTTTGTATTATAGATATAAGATAAAGGTGGACTCATGCAGCTTTACAATACAATAAAAAAGTAGCGAGTAACACTTATCAATGATGCCTTGAGCTGCCTTTTTTACTGTAGATGATTCATGCAACCAAATTATCAACTATCAATCAACAAGTAACTAATAAGAGTTGGCCACCTTTCAGCTTTCTTACTTCAATTGTAAAATATGTGCCGATAATGTGCATGATCTGACGGATTATATGATCATGACGAAATTTATCTTTGAATAATTCGTTTTTAGTGATTTTTTCTGTTCGTTGAATTTGAGTAGGTAAATGAAATTGAAATCGTAGATGCGATTCTGGTAGACCTTCTCAAGAAAACCATTTAAGTTCAATCTTCAACTCTCCAGAACGAAGCTAGGGCATGTGAAAATGAATAAAAAATGCTAGTTGAAAGCTAATGTAAGGTTAAAGTTGATTCCCTTCCCCAAGCTTTGATACTTGTTGAACTCAGGTGCGTGAATGCCTCCTTCTTCATTACTTTCTTCTTGACAATTGTTAATCGCTACTTGTTCATTGTTACTTGATTTTTGAAGCTGCATGAATCCACCTTAAGTTACTTTACATCAACATACTTGGAAATTGATATATTTTGGGAGCTGTTGAGGTTTTTTACCTGATTGGATTATCCATTGTTTACATCTTGCCGGATTCTGACTGGAAAACGGAAAAATCTCAAACTAGGCTCATTTCTAGTTGAGAGTCCAAATTTGTTTCAAGAACATTTATTGCCAGACATCTGGATATAAAGATAAAATGTTAAAGGAAACAACTCAATTAGGTAGATTTGCTGATAATACTCTCATTTTCATAATTAATTCATGACATTTTGAAATATAAAAGTATTTTCTGCTAAATGATCAATACCAACTTGAAAATCTGGTCACTTGTTTTATAAGGGTACTGACCGAAAAAATAAATTTGAATATTATACTGAACTGAATTCAATATCCTCAGGAAAAAATTAAAATCTTCAAAGTTACTGCAACATAACCTGTTATAAATTAATGTCTATGACTCTGATGAATAACTCATATTTCTGCAACAGAATATTTTTTGATTCATTCATTTTGGAAATACATTCTGAAGGGATCTCATAACATGAAATTCCAAATATAATATTTATTGAATATATTTTTTCCTTTTTTCGATCTTTTGCCACAATTCACTCACAATTGTCCTATATAAGTACAAATAATACAAACTAATAACTACTGAAAGCACGAATAACAAACTTATTACGAAGAAAACAAAACCAGAAACCACAAAAATTCGCATCACGGACACTGAAATGATTATACATTTCAGTGAATACGGAGCACGACACGAAGACGAAGCTACAGACGAAACATGAATATGAAAATACCTAATCAATGGCCGCGTCTAATGTCAAATTTTGTGAGGAGGCTTTAAGCGCTGTAAGCTGTTAGACGCGGCTATTTACGGTATTTACGCACGCCACTCTCTATCTCATTCTTTCATCTCTTTTTTGGAAATCACCGTAGTGGCGCCATCTACTGATCATTTCCATCGTCCTCCAATGATAATTCCATGAGGTTGACTGACTATAAATCCTCAGACATGGGTACATTCAGGAGGTCCCAGAGGCTAAGTTCAGCCACTCAGCATTTTGTGGCCGCTGTTACTCAGCGGCTTCGTTTCGCCTAAATGCGTAGCTCATTGACAGCGACAGCCGACAGCGGATCAAAAGTCTTTTTTTTTCAATTCTTCATTTAACGTCGGCCTATTTCCGCTACCAAGGTCAATCACCGACGCCGGTGAGCACACTTTCCCCAACCGGATATTTTGCCGAAACCTCTGGTATTCCAACCAGAAGAACGGCATAACCTCAATATATCTTGTGCTCAACGATATATTGTCTGCGAGCTATGATATGCTATTCCGCTGCAGCTGTACGGGCTTTCGATACGGTATTTCCCTGTTTGGTCACCCATCCAAGTACTAACCGCGCTCGGCGTTGCCTGACTTCAGATATCGAATGACTGTCAGTCAACCTGAAGAGCTGGGCCATGCCCGGATCAAAAGTCAAAACATTCAAAAACATAACCATTGTTTTTTGTTTAGTGTTCAAGTAAGGTAAAGTGAGGAAGAAAGTTATTGCTGATCGATTGGAAGAGTTGGCCACCCACCTTAATGAAATCGGGGAAGTTGTAGGTGGAACCCATAAGGAAGCAAATACTTGGAAAAAGGTAATCAGGATATAACTTTTTTTATAGTGTTTCGATACCATTAGATAAATAAAATAAAAAAATATTATTTCAGACATGAAGAGAAATATCAAAAAGTATCTGAGACGAAAAAATATGAAACCGGTACAGGAGGAGGTCTTCCATTACCAGAAACATCTGACTACGAAGCAAAAGTTAGAGAAATGTTAGACCACATGGAAATCGAAGGAGACTATAATTTTTCTCCCAAGTTTTATTTGAAATTTATGACGAACCCGAAGTTCAAGATGAAAATGAAGAATCTATAATAGAGTGGAAACGTGTCGGGCCCTTCAAAAGTGCCATATATTCAGACACTCTCAGTAAAAGGTGCCACAAAGTCCAAAAGATTAACTGAAACATTATGTTAGAGTTCTCTTTATTGTGTATGTCCTTAAATGTTGAAAAATAAAAATACCCTTGATAATATCATGATCGAAGCAAGTTTCTTTTATTTTTTTCCATTTTTCTTTTATTCAAATATTTCGCGCTCATGAAACGACTTCCATTATTTCTACACATGCGCAGATGGCGCGCATTTTATCATTGTTGAACTGACCGCAGAGACAGACGTGGTTTTTCTTTCGTTGTTCATTTTTGGTGAATACCCGCTTATTATCTACATTTTGCAAGTTTGAAGGCCTTCCAGAAGCTGACGAAGACACTCCGAACGGTCTCATCAGGTAGGTGGAAGTCTTTCCCGATTTTCAACTTAATTGTTTTTTTTTTCTGAACCAGCACTTTGCTGTCCATTACCGCTACACATTACAAGGTCCAAACAAGATTTCTCAAGTAATACAATTAAAACTGGGCTAAAAAAAATTATCACAAAGAAAGAATTGAAATTTTAGAAGAAACTACTCGAAATAAACAAGAAAAACCACAAGTCGAAAAAGAAGACGTTGTTGTTGAAAAAGAAATAGCAGCTGCATTAAAACTGATTGCTGATTACTTTTTTGTTTCAATAGTGATTTTTATGTCTGTATTGTTTGGATGTTATTTTCAACTTCAAACGAGAATGTGTCTCAATTTTTGTACTGTTAATAAGTTATTCATTAAGGTTAAACAAGAATGATATTTCTATGTTACTTTTTTATTCACTTTTTCACCGAGTCGTTATTTACTATAAGCTTAACAAAATGAACATAAAGTTTTTATTTATGTTGTGTTATTTATTAGTTATATATAGGTGTTACGATTGAAAAATATTTCAAAATATTTTATATTTCATTTATTGCTACACCTTACAGAAATATCTTGGTTATTACAAGGAATGTAACTCACACCCAACCCAATAGATTAGAAACGGAAATATATTAAAAATAGTCTAGATAAATCTGACCTCATGCATACCAGGTGTTTCATTGGTAAACAGATAAACGGTCACTGTGGCTAGACCAAGATCTAAAAAACTGGTATATTTTAAAATTATATCTGGGCATATTCAATCACTCTCACGAATAGCATCAATTTTTTTACTGAAAGATTTTCCACCAACGAATTTTTTCAGACTCAAAGTTGTCTTCAATTTGCTACCAGTTGATTTCTCAATGATCTAACCAAAACATCCCAAAATCAACATTATTTATTTCTTCAGGTGGTCGCAAATCACTATATTGTGTTCTACACAAATTATAAAACAACAAAAATCAATTGGCGCTCCGGGGATTGATTCTTGTGGAGCATTTGCTTTTTCAGATGCAGGAAAATCCGGAAAAACCTGCAGCACCAGATCATCTGAAGATCTTGATCTGCCAATGTCAACTCTTTCATGGAATAAAATATAGGGTGTCTCCTGAGGCTTCAATAAATTCAAGATATCGCCAGAATATTTAGTGACACAACTATCGTCAAACTTAAACCAGTCCGTTTCGTCTTTGGCCAATGAGTAATGATGGCCAGATTCAACACCAGAACCACAGTGAGCAATGGACTGCATAAAGATTATAATAGTGGTCAGTTAGTATGGAGAAAATCTCAACAATCAACACGAACATACACAACCCAATTTCGAAATGTCATGTCAAACCCGAATAAAAGTAGTGATACTGTCATGTCAATGTCAAAATCGCGATCCGCTTTGTCGAAAGCGACAAATTTCTACACTGAGCTAAACACTCAGCCGCTGTCGAACAGCTTTTAAGCAGCGCTGCATTCAGATAGACCGCTTACTAAGCGGTCTCAGCCGCTGGCACCTTGAATGACTTTAGGGTGAACAGCAAATTTTGGCCAAGTTAACGTACTATTAGTTCACGTTTTGCATCCTTGAGGACTTGTTGAGTGATAATTACTGTTTAAACGTCTTCATTTGCTTTGTGTGCTAAGGTAGTTGAATGTTTGGCTAGTATCACAGCCTCATTTTACTCGTGTGTGTTATAATTTGAACTACTTCACCTACCTACATTCCAGAAGGTACTAAATGGTATTGGCTTTCTTGTAATCAGACCAGGAAAGAGCTTGATTCAAGCTCTTTGAAGGCTTTTGTACTTTAATCTCTGAACAATCTATTATACAAGTCACATTATTGTATTTATGCCTAAAAGCCATAGGTAGGTAATCTTTTTTTGATCAATTTCCTATCTAATGATGCAATGAAAGGACGCATTACACTTGCTATATTAGGTATATTTAAAAAAAAATGCTTGGATAAGTTCTATCAATGCCAAAGTCATCAGCGAGTTCACGGAACGAATTATTCAATCTAATCTTTTTTAGACATAGTAAAATATGGTTTAATGGTATATTTGTCTGTTCGTGAATCAAGTTGACCAAATAGTAACAACTTGAAGGAATGCCAATATAAAAACGGGGGGTTTTTATAATTTTCCTCAAGGTACACTCTAAAGTGTTTAAATCGTCTTCCCTTTTATTATCCTCTATCATCTCAGAACAGTCTGAAGTAGACTCCACTCGAAGAGATTTTACAGATATTGATGATTCTGATTGAGTACAGAGAGAGTATAAGAAGCATCACTATCTGATTTTTCGATTTTTTCGACTATTTCACTCAAATGATTCACACTTGATCTTGATGGGTTACAATCAAATCCATGATGCTTGATTTTAAAAGGTGATGTAGAGACAGAATGTAGAAACGGCTTCAATGGTGATGTTGTCTGGTTTACTGAACATACTTTTGTTTGGTTAGCTCTACTTCTGAATGGTTTCGATATGTGTACTTGGATTGATTTATCCAAAACTCTTGGTGTCAATTGGGGAACTTCTACATTCTGCTGAGCTGTAAAACAATTATTTCATTATTAAGTGCAATGTTATAAGTATGAACACATATAGGATATACTGAGTCACAGAAAAATCTATGTAGTTTTGAGTAGTTTACCAACAATGTAGCTTTGTGATAACACTGAGAATGAAATGTATATACCTGAACTACCAGATGCAATTTCTCCAAAAGTTGATTGTGTAACTATAAATTTTTCTTTGAATTCCTTTTCACACACTTCAAGAATCATCATTCTTCGTTTTTTAGCCTTATAGGGTCGCTCTGTTGTGTACGATATTTGTCGTTTCCTATCTGGTTGGCATATAAATTTATGGGGCATACATCCTGGTTTCATACGTACTTGTGAAACTGCCCCCTTGACATGGTACTCCATATAATTTTCCATATCATTCGGTAACTGCAGAACGATGAATAAACTATTAATATTGATAATAAGAGTGGTAGCCAAGACCAAAACACACACAACCTCAATAAATTAGTTATTCCATAGCCTCATTAATTCAACTATTCCACGTCACAAACGTTTAAAGTTTGAGACCTATTAATATATTATATAGTAAGATGCATATGTGATAATATACTCACATCAAAGTGGTCCTCATAGAAATAAATTGGCGAATTCGTGACTACGTCGTTCGGGTTTCGCCTTGCAAGCTCTTACCACTCATCTCTTATTATTTTCTTGTTCGGAATATGTAAAAACACTTTGTTAGGTGTTCTTATTGTTAGTGTTTTTACACTGCGGTACTGCAAATTATAGTTTCGGGCCGCTGGAACCACTTTTTAAAAAGACTTTTCTTTGGATTAACAGACTTTATTTGTTGCTCTAACAATGGTACTGACAAGACTGCTCTATTTCGCAGCGCTGAGACGTTTATATAACCTATCTAGTGTCAGCATTTTATGAGATACTGACTAATCAGAAAAGAGGATTTCATATACATAACTCCTCCATCCCTAAGATGAAAATAATACATTGAAATTATTTTCACCGACATTTTCTAATTCGGTATCTTTTTCTATTTTCCTCTTCTCAATACATTTGATCATATTATTTCCATACTTTTCAATTACAAAAATCATGAAAATACAGATATATAACAGAATATAAGAGGTGTTGTCTTCTTCGAGAGCTTGAAGTCGATGTAGTTGGGTTTTTTCAGCAAGGTCCTGAAGTTTTGTTAATTCGTCTAGATTAACTCTCTCCGGAACTTCCATGGGTTTATTTTCAGAATGGATCTGAACGGCGTCAATCCTGGGTAACTGCAGGGGTTTTCCTTGGATGGAAGTGGCATCGTTGAAATATATTTCACCTTTTGCAGTAAAATTGCACTTTCGTGGAATATGGATTAGCTGTGGTTTTAACTGTTCGAACAGGGATCATAATGACGTAGGCGTCGTTTACTGGTTCGATGATATCTTGGTCCAATTGAATTTGGGTAGCCTGGCACTGGTTGTTGGTATTCCCATTTAGTAAATTGGGTAAACAATCTTCTTTGGAAATTTGATTATCAACATGATAAATACATGTATCTTCGATTCTCGTACACGGTTCATCTTCGTAGTGATGGTAAGTCGAGTTGAGGATAACATAAGGTTTTAAAGGAATAATAACTTGGTTGGAGATTGGAATAGGGAACAGATGAAAATAATCGTAAACATTTTCCAGAAGTATCGAGAAGTGGATGGCAAACATAATAATTCCCTTTTTATAATGAATTTCAATTTTCAATAATTCATTATATGATTGAATATTTTCAAAATTTGGTAGACTGTCTTTATATAAACTCGACATTATTTTTATAAGTTCTTTAATGTCTGATAACGGTAATATTGTACTGTGAATAATATTTAATTCGGCAAATAATGTCGAATCTTCGATATTATTCAGCATCGATAATATATTTTGACAATCGATTATCATAGTATCAAGTGAATTTTGAATTCTGAGCAATAGTGTATACTTATTTAAACTTGAAACTATACTCTTTGTTTGATTTTCAATTAATTGTTGGTTTTTCACTATTTGTTGTAAATTACTTGTAGTTTCGTTCATAAATCTCTTTGTGATAGTAAGATAGTTTTCTAAATCATGCTGTAACATATTTTGATTACTTTCCACGGTAGAGATTGCTTTGTTGTATTTTTCAGCGTCTTCGTCATCTAGGGTGCCAAAGAGCCATTTGCTTGTGCTGCCTACTATATTCATAAGTGCTCTTTTTGATCGATTGTATTTTTGAGGTTTCAAATTAGATAATTTTTCTTTCATTTGATCAAGTAGGTATAATAGATGGTTATACATATGATGTAATTGTGGGTATAAAACATCCTTCATTAAAATAAATTTTGTGATTGCCTTTGCATTATTACTTATAGTTTTTATTGGAGAGTCAAACTGTTTCAGGTCGATGAATTTCAAAAAGGTGTGTTTTTGGGAGGTTGTTCTTGCTTTTCCAAGTGAGAAGGGGAGGATAGGATTAGTTATCCTAGTCATTGTTATTTGATGTCCTGTTGCTGTCAGGATCCCGAGAAGTAGAAGGTTTAGGATTTTCATCTGAAAAAGTTTGTTTCTTTATGATTTTTCGTTGTGGTTTTAATTTGCTTTTGTGATATTTTGAGTTAGAGGTTTCAATCTTTATATCACAATCCTTTTTTGGTTGGATTTTCTTATATGAAGGTAATGATTTATTTCTTGGAGTTTCTTTAATGAATGTATCCTCATCAATTTTTATTTCAGGGGGATCATTTCTATCAGCGTTTACTTTAGAAAGATCTTTGGCTTTTTCATTATTTTCTTCTACTAAATCTTTTATTATTTTCATATTCCTAGTATGTTTCTCAATATAGTCTGAGGATATTTTCTCAAAAGTAATATCATGTGGACTTTGGTATTCTAAGTTACCTTTAATAATTTGGAATGGTGTGAACTTAGTCGATGAATGGATAGTATTATTGTATCCTAAAATTGCATATAACATTTGTGTTGTTATTGGTCGATTGGGAGATTCTAACTTTAAAGTTCTCAGTTCTTCAATTGATGTAGAATGTAAGCGTTCAATGGGGCTATTACTATTCGGATTTTTAGGGGTTATATAGTGTAAGGTGATTTTATGAAGTTTACAAAATTCTTCAATTAGGCTGTTTTTGAACTCTGTACCTGAGTCACAGGTTGGGGATACCATAATGAGTTATGAATTTTAATAAACCATCTAAAATATTAGTCGCATTTAGTTGGATAGGGTATGCTTGTGCAAAGCGAGAGAAACTATTAATTATTGTTAAAAATTTGATTTTATCGAGTGATAAAGCGTCAATATATATGTGTTCGAAAGGGTATTCTCCAATAGGTGTAGGGTTGAACTTTATGACATTGGGACGTCGTTCATATTTCGATTTTTGACATGTTACACATTTATTTACATAATTAGTCACGTCTTGAATCATATTAGGCCAGTAATATATATTTGATAGAGATAATTTTGTTTCGTTTATACCTCTATGTGCAGTTTTACTCTCGTGATGGTATTTTATTTTTTCAAGTTGTTCTTCTTTTTTAAAAATATCTTTGGCAAGAAAGTTGGTTTGAATCAATTTGAAAGCATTATTCTTGAAGTGTTTTTGCATTATAGGAATTAGTACTTTTGTCAATTCTGTTTGAAATAATATTCCATAAGTGGTGTTAGGTTTTAGGTATTCTAGAAAAACTTTAACTATATCGTTCTCTAGATTTCTTTGGGAAACTACGATTTTTAAACGGGTTTTGTCAAATGGATTTGTTATATTTACGAGTGGAGAGATAGCGTCATTGCTCAATAATAAAAGTATTTGGTTTTTGAATCTATTTAAGGGTTGTTCTGAAATTGGAATTTCTAAAATTGGGTTTTCTTGAGAGGAATGTTGCGTTTCATTCGAATTATCGTTATTCGGTTCTGCTTGCATTTCATTCGGATTATTAGTGTTTGGTTCTTCTTGCGTTTCATTTGGATTATTAATATTTGGTTCTTCTGGACGAGCTGGAACGATCACTACATTTGAGATGACTTTAATTCGTTTTTAACGTTTATGGGTTCATCTAATGGTTGAATTATTTTAGCGATATCGTCTATATCAGGCAGTTTTTCTTCGTCTATAGAATCTAAGAGAAATTCAGAAAAATCTTAGAATCGGTCATTTTCGTCTGGATCAAAATTACCTAATATCGATTGATTTTCTATTGGGTATAGCTCTATTCGTGATAGGGCATCAGCAACACAGTTTTCTTTCCTTTTCTGTGTACAATGTTATATTCGTACTCTTCTAATTTTGAACGCCATCTAACTAATTTTGACGAAGGGTCTTTAGTGTTAAATAGCCATTGAAGTGGTTTATGGTCGGTAACGATAGTAAATCTTTTTCCGAATAAATAAGGTCTAAAATACTTTGTAAAATTGACAATTGCTAGTAATTCTTTTTCTATAGTAGAATAATTTTGTTCTGATGGGTTCAAAGTTCTTGATGCATAGGCAATAAGTTTGTCTTTACCTATAGTTCCTTGCGATAATACTGCTCCGATCGCTACATTCGAAGCGTCAGTAGTTAAAATGAAAGGTTTAGTAAAATCTGGATATTGTAGAAGGGGTTCGTTAGTTAATATTTGTTTGCATTTTTCGAAAGTTTCTAAAAATTCAGCAGAGTGAGTTATTTTTGCGCCTTTTTTCAAACATTGAGTGAGCGGTTTTGTTAATTGGGCAAAATCTTTTATGAATTTTCTATAATATCCTAATAAACCGAGGAATGATTTTATATTTCCAGCAGTAGTTGGGATAGGAAAGTTTTTTATTGCTTTTTATACCGTGGGGTGTTACAATATGTCCTAAAAATTCAACATTTTGTTTCAAAAATTCAGATTTATCCAATTGTATTTTCAATTTAGCTTCACGCAGTGCTTTAAATACTTGTTTCAAGTTGGAGATATGTTCTTGTAGGGAAGTTGAAAAAATGATAATATCATCCATGTAAACAAGGCATATCTTATTTCGTAAGTCTTTCAAAATGTGATCCATTACTTTTTGGAACGTTGCTGGGGCGTTCTTTAATCCGAAGGGCATTCTTACATACTCATAGTGTCCGTGTTCTACATTAAAAGCTGTTTTGTTTATAGGATTTTCTTCCATTTCTATCTGATGAAATCCTGAAGCAAGATCTAAAGTCGTGAAGTAATTACATTTTCCTAGTTGGTCCACTATGTCGTCAATATTTGGAATTGGGTATCTGTCATCAATTGTTTTTTCATTTAATTTGCGATAGTCAACGACTATACGCCATTTTTTCTTTCCGGAGGCATCTGTTATCTTGGGTACAATCCATATCGGACTGCTCCATGCAGACGAAGATGGTCGGATTATTCCATCATTTAGCATTTTGTTTATTTGATTATTTACTTCTTCTTTATGACAATGGGGAAAACGATATGATTTAGTGTGAACTGGAATTTCGTCTGTTGTTTTAATTTCATGTTTTATTTTATTTGTAAACGAGAGTTTTTCATTTTCATCATGAAATATGTCTGAAAATTCACGGCAAAGTTTCAAAATTTCATTTTTTTCTTCTAGATTCATGTGATCAGTTCTAATTTTATTTGCTATATTAAGCATAGAGTTATTGTTCATTTTCGGCATAACTTGTTCTATATTGAAGAATTCGAAATGTTCTTCATTTATTTGGTGAGTTGGAAAAGGTTCATTTATGGTAATAGATATCATTTTATTAGTATTATTGAAAATTTCGAAAGTAGCACGATACTTTTTTGCATAGGTTAGAGTTTCAGGAACAAATAATTCATCAATATATCCCTCGGGAATAACTATTTCTCCTTCATTGATGTTAACAGGGTATTTTCTTACTAAAGATTCGTAAGGTGGTATTTCAAAAGTAAAAGAAACTTCATGAGGCTGTCTATAATGGAAGGGAATTTGTACAAAATCATTTTTTAAAAGTTGATTAGTAAAATCAATATTTAAATCAAGATTTTTCAATTCTTTCAAACCTAAAATGCCATCAAAGAATTCATGAAATTGAAATAAAATATATTCAGTTTCATAATTACTTTGAAATTCTTCAAAAGCTGGGATGATTGCTTTATATTGTATTTCTTTTTGACCTAACGATGTTTTCAATTGGGATGGTTCTCTAAATATTCTATCAGGATAATATTTTTCTGCAATGGATGGTCTCAACATAGAAGTGTGACATCCAGTATCTATTAATAATTTTATCGGTGGGTTTTGAATTTGAATATATGGTAGACCATTTACGGAGGCTGAATATAGTTCTATTAAATTATCTCGTTCGTCTGAGAAGGCTTGTAAAAATTTTCATCCTCATTTTCAAAAGTTGCATTAGTCATTTCTTGAGAAGAAAAACAGTATTCATTTGATTCATCAAACTCAGAATCCAAAGAGTATTGATCATCAATAGGATATTGATTGAAATATGGTGGCGTTGAATCTTGTTCTTCTTCAACGTGGTTATAAAGTTCTTCACTAATGAAGGTTTGTCTTGGGGGTTGCATGAATGTTTTATTTGCAAATGGTTGAGGCATTTTTGGAGGCATGTTTGATGTACGAATTGTGGGATTCCTCGAAGTAGTGGACATTGGTTGAAAGTTTCTCTGATCAGGTTTGTTTGTTGGTTTAAACACATTTTGAGGTGGTCCAAATACTTGTCGATTTGTTGGGAATCTTTGTTGTATTTGTTTAGGTTGGATATTTATCGGTTGACTTGGTAATTGTTGTTTTTGATTAAGTTGTTGAAAATTAAATTTAGGAAAAGCAGTAGGTGTTTGACTTCTGAAATTCATATTTTGTTGGGGATTTTAAAAATAGTTTTGTGGTGGAGAATTATTGTTATTTGGTTTTATTTGTCTTTGAAGTTGTTGTTTTTGTACATTAGTGCCTGAGCTAGTAGTTGGTCTATTTTGAAAAACCATATTTTGAGTTTGTCTGAAGTTTTCATCTTCTAAAACTAAATTCATAGCTTCTTCCCAACAAGTTGGCCTTTGTACTATTACTTTATCTTGTAAACGTATGTTCAAATTTCTTAAAAATACTTTTAAAGACTGTGATTCATACTGTCGAATATGAATTAATTTAGTGGCTTGATCAATATTAGAAACAAAACAATCTCGTTGAAAATAATGTTCAGAATCATAAGATATTATTGCAGGTGTCTATCACAAAAATATTTCTGAAACGTTATTGTTTTTTGGATAAAATGAGCGCTTTATATCAACGTATGATATAATTTATTCGTCTACTTTGTATCAGCGTATGATACAAACCGTTCTTTGTTGTCTTTATTCTATTATTTAATGAAATAATGAGAGCGGTATACTTCGTGTTATCTGCTTATGATTATGGAATGTGCGATGATTGTCGATTATGCTTTTTCTTTCCTTTGTTCTTAAACTAGTTGACTTCTATAGTCTGGTCATCAATTTCAATTTCGATAAAAGAAAAAGATGTTTGTTTCCGAAACCTTCACAAATAATTACGATAAAAATTCAAAAAGGAATCGTGGAACAACAGGAGAAAAACTCGACTTACTACGATAGTGTGACGGGGATCTCTGCCTGGAGTCTGCAATGCCTGGGTCTGATGATCCGGTCCTTTCGACGGGTGGTTGGTGGGCGAAGCTATTTTTCTGATAGTGGATTAACAGTTGATACTGAAGAATTTCCGGGTCGATCTTCTTCCACTATCCTACCGACTGCGCCAAATATAGTTTCGGGCCGCTGGAACCACTTTTTAAAAAGACTTTTCTTTGGATTAACAGACTTTATTTGTTGCTCTAACAATGGTACTGACAAGACTGCTCTATTTCGCAGCGCTGAGACGTTTATATAACCTATCTAGTGTCAGCATTTTATGAGATACTGACTAATCAGAAAAGAGGATTTCATATACATAACTTGCACACCACTTATAAACTTTGGAATAAATTTTTATCGCACGAAATAATATAATGTTTTGTTTACTTTCTTCGCTACGCCTAGACACAATAACATGTTTACTTAAGCGTGACGTTAGAGCCGACGCATGACACCTGCGAGCTGTTTTCGCGCAATTTTCAAATAATATTAGAAAAATGGCTTTAAACTCGAGTTCATTACCGAAATTAAGGTTTTTTCGTAAACAGTAATTGTGTAACCACATTTCGGAAAAGTATTTCAAATTCTTTCGTCACGCCTATTGCTAGTTTAATTGTGAATAGAATTCTATTTCATCAAGCATGGGACCAGAAGTTGATTTGGAAGTAATTTCGTTATTTCTGAATGAAAATTTTACTCCCAGTATTGTCGAATTTATGAAAACCCAAATCGCTCTATTGAAAAAATCACCAAAAGGCTCAAGGTACACAACCAAATATAAACAATTTGCATTAACGATATACTTTTTGAGTCCAAAAGTCTATAGATTCTTGTCCAAAATATTTAGATTACCCTCAGAAAGTACATTATCTAGAATTACTCAAAAGTGGGATATTAGGTTTGGGTTTAGTGACTTTTTGTGTGATAAGTGATAAGTGATAAGAACATCACTGTTGACTGAACAGGCAAAAAATTGTATTTTGTGCATTGACGAAATGTCTATTAAAACTCATTTACATTATGATTTAAGTAAGGATAAAATTGTTGGATTTCATCAAACGGTCACTCAACAATCTAATGAACCTGCAAATTATGTTCTAGTTCTTGGCTAGGGGAATCAATTCAAATTGGAAGCAGCCTCTGGCATACTTTTTTGTGAATTCAAGCTGCCTGAAGAAGAATTGAAATATATCCCCTTCAAGGGTATCTCTTAACTAAAAATTATAGGGTAAAATGTTGTATCTGTTGTTTCAAATCATGGTGGTAATTTCCATAAATTCACCAAATCTCTTGGCATTACATATGAAAAACCATATTTCATGCATGAAGAATCAAAAGTTTTTTATTTGATTGACGTTCCACATTTGTTGAAGTCAACAAGAAATATGTTTTTCGAACATTCAATTGTTATTGATGATCAAGCGACTAGCAAAACATACTTAGAGTCTTTCTATGGAATCGATGAACAACAAAAATTTCGATTAGCACCAAAATAAAACAGATCACCACATATATCCCAATAATTTTCAAAAATGAAAGTAAAGCTGGCCTCACAATTTTTGAGTGTAACAGTGGCTGCTGCATTGAATACATATGTATCATTTGGCCAATTACCTGCTACAGCTGTTGCTACAATTGATTTTATTGAAAAAATGGACAACCTATTCGACATATTGAACTCTTCGAAATTTTCTGGATGCAAAGTCTTGAATATACCATTCATGGGTACTGAATCCCAAAAACTGTTTCTGAAGAATGTGTTTGTGTTTTTTGAAAATGTAACTGTGAAAAACACGAACGGGAAAAATGTTACAAATAAAATGAACTTTGATGGTTGGAAGCTGACAATATCTGCGTTCTTAGGTCCTTGGGATGTTTTGAAGGCTAGAGGTGTCCATGAAATTTTTACAAGACGCCTGAATCAAGACTGTTTGGAAAACTTCTTTGGAAATGTACGTCAACAAAATGAGAATTGTAGGAATCCCACAACCATTCACTTTCAAAGAACATTAGGAAAAATGTTTTCATTGCATTACTTTGAGAGTTCCGAAGGTTCTGATTGTTTGGAAGAATTCGATGGTATTCTAGAAACAATTACTCCAGAACTTGTTCAGGACAGCTCTCTATTATTACTAAAACCTGAAAAATGTATGCATCTTAAAGTCTATACCACTGATTACAAACAATTGAATATTACAGAAAAGAATGCTTCCATGTATATTGGTGGTTACTTCTTGAAAAAGTGTTCAGAAAAGCATTCTTGTGATGTATGTGAGGAATATGCTCGGGGGCAGAAAGAATTGACAGACGTTACAATATATGCCCAGTTTAGAGCATATCAGAATGCACAAAATGATATATTCGGTAATTTACAAATGCCTGGATATAGTTTTATTGTTTTTCTGAATGTACTGGAAAACATTTTTTGTAATCAGTTCACCGAAATAGCCGCAGATGAAAATGTTGAAAATTCTATTAGAGCGTTGATGTCTGAAATTCCATTCCAAAATTCATGTGAACATTTTTCGTTAGATTATCTCATATCTTTATTTGTGAGAGTGAGAATATTTTATAGCATAAAAATCATAAATAGAGATTTGAGAAGCCCTAAAACACGAAAACCTTGCAGTAAGCTTATGATTGTCAGGCACTGGTAAACACTATAAAGTGTTCCCAAATTATTCTTTTCATTTTAAAATGAATCCATTCAACTATCCAAAAATACCTATCATGATAATGAAGTGTTTTCATCATAGTCATACTGATTCTAATTTTCTTTTCCATTTATTGTTAATCGTATATCCTCTACATATTACACGCACAAATATTTGCCTGAATGTTTATATTGAGCTAATATTCAATTGACACGTTCGACCACAAACCCTCTTGCTGGTTCAGATACGTAGATGACGTTTTCGTCATATGGCCTCACGGCTCCGAAACTCTCCATAATTTCCTTGATCACCTTAACGACCTCCACCCAAATATAAAGTTTACAATGGAAATCGAAAGCAATAACTCCCTTCCATTCTTAGATGTCCTCATCACAAAAACCAATGACTCCTTCACCCACACGGTCTACAGGAAACCAACACACACAAACCGATACCTTAACGCAAACTCCCACCATCATCCAGCACAAACCAATTCCGTTGTGAATTCCCTCATCCACAGATCCATCAACCTCACAGACCTCCATAACAAACCACAGGAACTAGCCCAACTCAAATCAGCCCTTCTTCAAAATGGATTCACAGACCATCAAATTGACAGATCCATCCGCCGCCATCAAACTTCTCATTCCATTCCCAGAGACCCAACAGACAACAACGTTCCCCACAAAGCTTTTCTTCCCTACATTAAAGGTGTTACTGACAAAATCAGCCGAATTCTCAAAAAACAGGACATAAAAACGATATTTACAGCCAGCAACAAAATCTCCACATTCCTCCGCTCCCCCAAGGACAAAATTGTCAACGAATCACAGGGTATATATGAAATACCATGTTCTGATTGCCATAGAACATATGTAGGCCAGACCAACAGACGTGTGACAAGTAGAGTATACGAACATCAACTTGCTGTCCGAAAATCAGACCCATCTTCAGCTCTGTCCAAACATCATCAAGAGACAGGACACAATATAGACTTTGCGAACACTAAGACCATCGCCACAGCAAAAACGCTACGGGCTCGTACAATTCGCGAGGCCATCGAAATCGAGAAGCGACCTTCCTGCTTAAATAAACGTGACGACGGCCAGAGACTTCCAACTGCATGGAAACCCCTAATTTCCAGATGCCCAGTCCCCACCAAGACATCCGACGGTCCTTTAGTAGCACCCGCTGCTATAAATCCTACCCAACATTCCTCGATACCTCAGTTCGATCTAAGGAGTAGGCAGATTGAGACCTTAGAAAGAACTCGTGACGAGACCTGGGGAGTAGGCAGATTGAGGCCCCGGCGTCAAGTCACAAACCCTTGCCCCCTGTGATAACACCTGAGGAGTAGGCAGATTGAGACCTCAGCGTGAAGTCACATTCACCTCTTGAAAATGGCTCCAAAATCGGAGCCGAAACGTCGAGAACAAAACTCCAGACGCGGTTCAACCCGAACTCAACAACAACATATATCCAAAATCGGAGCCGAAACGTCGAGAACAAAACTCCAGACGCGGTTCAACCCGAACTCAACAACTATATATATATATATATATATATATATATATATATATATATATATATATATATATATATATATATATATATATATATATATATATATATTGTTGTTGTTGAGTTCGGGTTGAACCGCGTCTGGAGTTTTGTTCTCGACGTTTCGGCTCCGATTTTGGAGCCATTTTCAATATATATATATATATATTTTTTTTTTCTTTCAAGAGAAGTATCCATGTACGACTTATATCAAGTAAACATATAGAGATTGGATTTTCTTCAAGCAGCATATAATTGAAGCAGATTTCTTTAATTTTTGTTTCCTGTCATTGCTCTCTCTTACCATTTTTTGTAGAGATATAGTTGGTCATCAGCTAATAATGTCGACATTTGCGTTCACTTCACAATGTAATAACAAAGTTTCCTTCTGAAGGAAAAATAGGTACATAGTTCTGTCTGTCAATTCAACTGAAATGTTGGAAGAAATATAATTAAGCTTCAAAATAGAGTTGACGATAATAGTTTCTGCAGGAAATGAAAGTTTAGGCATCAAATTAATTTTCAAAAACATGAATGATCTAGGATATTGACAAAAAAATCCGGTTATCTTTTTAAATTGATTGCCATCTTCATCATGTATAAGTAAGCATGAAAATGTGTGATTCAAGCTGAGAATCCATAAGAATATTAGAGAAAAAACATGATTTTGAAACGAAATCACTAGTGCCATCTAACCGCAGCATCCACCCCTTCGAATGATATTTACATGTGGTTTACTAACTATATATCTATAAACAATGCTCTTACTCACGGACTTCTCTCCTATATTTAATCTCAATCACATCGACGATAAAGTGAGCTTATTGAACAGTATGATACTAACTCTCTTTGATTTTCATGCTCCTATAAAAACAGTAAGAATAAGTCGACCGCATGCTCCTTGGAAAACCTCTGTCATAAAAAAAATGATGTTCCTGAGGGACAATGCACTTAGTAGATATAAACGTACCAAACGTCCTGAACACTGGGATTATTATAAAACTTTGAGGAATGAAACCAAATATGCAATCACTCGTGAGAAAAAAGCTTACTTTCAATTCAGAATTCGTAGTAATAACAATAATCGCAACTTCTGGAAAGAACTCAAGAACATTGGTATACAGACAAAAAAATCGTCCGCTGGTATTCCTGACCATATCAAGAATGCGTCCGACATTAATTCGTACTTTATAAACTCTTCCAAAAGTGATTTCCTTCCTGACCATGCTACCCTAAATCATTATTCAAATAACACAAGACCGGGAGTTGATATTTTTTCCTTTTCTATCACAAATGAAGACGAAATATATAAAACGCTTCTATCAATTAAGTCTAAAGCAGTTGGAGCCGACAACATAAAATGTTATTGCAGTGTTGTCCAAAGATTCTTTCAGTCATTTGCCATATTTTCAATACCTGTATCGAAAAAAAAGAGTTTCCTACCATTTGGAAAAAATCATATATCCTACCACTGCCAAAAGTAGCTAATCCTACCGACATAAAGGAGTTGCGCCCTATCAGTATCCTCTGCACTAATGCCAAAACTTTCGAGAAAATAATTTTTTCGCAGATGCAAATTCATGTTGAATCTAATAATATATTACCCATTTACCAATCTGGCTTCAAACCCTTTCATAGCTGTGTAACAGCTGTTCTTGAGATTACTGACAATATTCTCACTGCAGTAGACAATAAGCTATTGACAGCACTTGTTATGATCGACTATACAAAAGCATTCGATAGAATAAATCATCAACTCCTATTAGCCGTCTTACACTACATCGGATTTTCGGAAGGCTCAATATTATTGATAGAGGCATATTTAGTTCATCGAATGCAGGCTGTAAGGATCGACGGACACATTTCCGAGTTCTCAAATGTGGAGAACGGGGTTCCACAGGGTTCAATCCTGGGCCCTTTACTTTTTATACTATATACTCATGAGTTCCATAAACACTTACAGTTCAGCAAGTGTCATTTCTACGCTGATGACACACAAATTCACCTATCTTTTCCTGAAGATGAGATATTTGAAGCTAGTACTCGTTTGAATTCCGATTTGGAATCTATCATATCCATCTCAAAAAAGTTCTGCCTGTCAATAAATCCCAATAAGTCCATTGCAATGTTGTTCGGCAGAAAAAAAGCCCGTATCCGCTGTCAGAATAACTTAAATATTCCAATTGAAAATGTCAACTTAAGGCCAGTTTACAGTGCCAAAAATTTGGGCATCATACTTGATACTTCGTTGAAATTCACCGGGCATGTCAATATGATCATCAAGCGAGCTTTCTGTAACCTCAAGCTGATCTACGCTAACAGAAATCTACTAGATAAAAGTAGTAAAACAACGTTATGCGAATCTTTAGTTCTTTCGCATCTGAACTACGCTGATATAATTTATGGTCATGCGATTTCGAAACGTGACTCCCAACGTCTTCAACTCATACAAAACTCTTGTGTTCGTCTCCTCTGCGGCTTGAGGAGACGTAACCACATTACAGGTCCGTTAAAAGAGCTAGGTTGGCTAACCTTGGAAAGAAGGAGAATCTTACATTCGTGTACCCTTTTTCATAAAATAATTGTAACGCACAAACCACAGTATCTATATAATAAGATTACTTTCCGCACTGATGTCCATCACCTCAATGTGAGGTATAAATCTAGACTAACCCCACCTCAACACACGACTGCACAGTTTCGATGTTCTTTTTCATATCAGATCACACGGCTATACAATCGGATACCCGATGAACTTAAGAAACTAAATTCTTCGAGCTTCAAAAGGCAGATTAAAAAAAAAATTCGAATGCGACCTGAACTTCTGAACGACTTAGAATTTAAGTCCACGCGTGCTTGTGAATATGTATATGTGTGTATGTGTATATATGTGTATGTGTGTGTGTATGTATATGTATGTATGTGTGTATATGTATGTATATGTGTATATATATGTATGTGTGCATATATGTGTATATTCTGATGCGTATATACTGTTGTTAATGATACTCTATTGGAATGTTATGTGCATCAAATGTCTGTAACTATTTTATTCTTGTTATACTCTACAATATCTAATTTTTTTTTTCTCAAGGTTGAGTGGAAGAGAGCATTTGTCTATTCCCCGCGGTTTAGACAAAAGCTAACTCTGCCTTTTGGTAGACGATGTTGTTACTGTTATTTCTATTACTATTATATGCAGTTGGTAATTTTCTCTACCAATAAAAACGTTTATTATTATTATTATTACTTGCATTTTAGTGTCATTCCATTCTACTGTTTGATTTCCATCGTCAGTAAGAGTGTTGTCTGATGTACATCTTGTTTTCACTCTTTCGAACTTCCAGAAGCCTATATATAGACGTTTCAACGATATATTTTTGACCGCACGAACAAGGAATCTGATAATTGCATTTTTTTTGTTTTCTGTGGGGTTATTTGGTCTCTATAGTATCTCTTTATTCAACAAGCAACAGTGTTATTCATCAAAAATAATGTAAAACACTAACATTACTCTCGCTAGCTGCGCCAGTTAAAAAATAAATATCACTTTTCTTCTATCACTTTTAAAAAAATTATTTGAATCAATGAAAATCGTATTCGAAATTTTGTGGAGCAGTGTATAAAAGATCCAAGCAGTGTATATGGAGTGTGCAAGCCTGACAAGACTCCGCCCGAGACTCCGCCATAGTTGCGCGTGGGATCAAGCGCAGTAAAAACTCCATACCATCAACATCAAAGTGCCGACATCAAAGTGATCCTACTGGTTCTTTCAGCAGTTTACTGTGGTATTACTCTGTTCAAAATTGTATAATCAGATGTCGTTACTTGTATTGAAATTTCTGAAATAATCTCGAAGAACTGGAGGTAGCCATGTCGGCTTTTCATTCTTCTGTTCGTGTAAGAAACGACGCCAGTCGATATTAGTGATCCGACAGAAAAATCAATTTTATTGATAGAGAATTATATCCAGAGTGGATTATTAATGGCTATGAATGTTCCAAAGTGATTGGACATCATTCTTCATTATTTTCCTGCTGGAAAACGTCTTTCTGGATAGTACCAGGTTATGAGGATTCAGGATTTTTGTCTCTGCACTTCTTATTTGCCGAAGGCGAAAGGAAGATAGTTCAACCTTGCAACCGTTCCAATCACTCCAGATGAACGACTTCCCCCAGACATTTGTCTCTCCACCTTTTGGTTATGGTGACTAAGAGGGTGGTCCACCTGAGGAGCCTGTCAAAAACTGCTCAGCCCAAGGATGCTTCATCTACCCCCTAGCTATCTCTCCTTTTATTGCTTGGATACGACGTACCTGATTGGAGTGGATGGTACAACTTTTGGCTTCAACCAACTTCGTGGGACATTAGACTACTGCATAGTCTACACAGGATAGTATACATAAACCAACTTTGATATTTTTCATGTTTTACCCGCTACCTTTTTACTTACATCATATTCGTGTATAACAGCCCTCGTACAGTACTGGACGATCGCTCTCATATTTTCATAACACTTGAACAAGGTCATCACATGATAAATTTATATTGTATCTTGGTTTAACTGACTTTAAAATCACTATTTAACATCAAAATATCATTCCTACAGAATTGATTGACTGTAAATTATTTTTTTTGTGTGTCATAAGGGGTTTTTTCATTACATAATAGTTAAGGAAGGTATGTGTTTGACTTCAGACTCCTCCCCCCTTTCAGTAGTATTGAATTTTGATGTGTAGTTCATAAATATCACTCGAAGTGTACACCAACTCATTTTTGTATCTTGTTTTCCCTTTTTTTCGAGCAAGATCTAAGCAATCTTTTATAAGAAGAAATGGGTGGCGTCCAAATTAAATTGTCTCACTTTGATTTTAAGTTAATATAGCCCATTAGTGAACCTCGACCACATGCTCTACTTGATTTATAGCTAACGGCACTATTGTTTACAAAGAAAACAGTAAAATATATCAGATTTAATAAAACATGTCACCGATTAGTGTTTCAACAAATGCTTTATTTTTACTATTCAAATAAATCATGAGAAGAACCTGATTTTTGATTTGCTACAAAACCTTTTTCTGTATTTATACATTGTATAATTCATTATTGAGTAATTAGAAGGAAACTTATAGAACATACGGTTTCTTCAAAAGAAAAAGCTGTATAAATAGGTTGGGTACTCCACTTTCAACGCACCAAACTTGTTTTTCGAAGAGTTGAAGCAATGGATGCCAATGAATCAGTGAAATGAATCATTGATTTATAGAGATCAACAACCCAATTAGGCATTCCAGATCACGTGATATCTGGGTGGCTACCACAAGTTTTAACCAATCACCGATCGTTTGCAGAAAACAAACGATAGTTTCTGGGGGGCAGATGGCGCCGCATTGGTTTATTTCGATTCATTTGACATTTTTGACAAGTATCTGGAATGCCTGATTCAAAAACGGAGTACCTAACCTCCAACTTGTTTTCTTCTTCTTCATGTATTGGCCTCAGCTACTAAGACTTTCTGGCCAATGGGTAACGAATTTAATACGTTAGAGCCGAACGTGGCCACAGTAAAGTGAGCCTGGGACGATCCCATCCACATTCGGTTGGTGAATATGGCTAGGAAGTAGGAAAATCCTGGTATGGTAGATTGTGTAGGAATCAATCAATGGTCCATGCACTGAAAGCGGAAGGTCGCAGACGAAGCACAAAAAACTAAAGGTCTGTTCACCGTACTGAAGCACCAAGCACTGAGTAGTTACAGCTTCAAATGGGATGAGGAAAGGAAGAAATGTATTGCCTCAACATTGTGATAGTTCAAAACATCGAATAGCACGTCATCGGGAGATATCGCTCCAGGGGCGCTATTCTTGATATCCTTCGCAAACACAAGAAGACTCCATTTACGACCACTCGTGGTAAACCATATTCTTGACAGCCAGTCGTAAGGACGTCCAACACTTGCGAGTGACCCTATTGGCAACGGCGCCATTGAACAAAATTGACGTACGTCTAATATTGGTTATATATTTGAATTTGTGTGGCGACTGATGAGGAATGATTAACGATGACGACAATTGAGAAAACAAAAAAAACGGCATATGCCTCTATGGAGCAGAAGAATACCCTATTAGAATTCATGAAGAAAAATCCATGGCTATTAAGTGAAAAATTTTCGGATAAACACACACAAAAAGATGCACAGAAACTTTGGGAAGATATCTCGGGAATATTGAATAGTTGTGGAAACGGTGCGAATGAAGACTGGAAGTCTTGGAGATTGTTATGAATTAATTGTTATAAAAAGTATTTGAAAAGTTTGACTTAATATTTTCCGATTTGAAGGCGGGATATCAGGTCCAGAACAAAAAGTAGAAACAGTTCTTATCAAAAACATAAAAGGGGAACTGGAGGTGGACCTCATCTTGAGAATCCAAATCGTCCTTTTGACCAAGAAGTACTAGACACGATAAATACAGTTTCTTTAGAAGGGCATGAACAAGTGTTAGAATCAGCTACTGAGTTTGTACTGGCATATGATGGGGAAAATGAATCTGCTGAATATGTATTAGATCAAAGATGTGATTTGGAAAATGAATCCACAAGTTCTGTCATGAATGATGTATCAAGAGGTCCTATTATGAATGATATATTAAATGCTCAGGATGATTCTCAAATATCTGCAAAAAACATTGTTTAGTCTGATTTAGCATCTACTCAAGTGAAAGGAAGACAGTGTCCTAGAAGAGCTCCCAGGAAAAAATACTGTATGCAGCCGAGGCATCAAATAACAACAGAATTTCAGTCGAGAGAAAAAAAACGAAATAAAATCGAAATATCACGAAAAAAAAAGTCATTATATTGGAGAGGATAGCAACAGCAAAAGAGAGATCAGCTGCTGCTCAAGAAGATATTGCCAACAAGTTGGGATATCTTGTAGGAGCAATTGAATCTTTGCAAGATGCAATTGCTTGAGTTTTTGTCTCTTGAACTATTTTTGTTGTGATACCTGTTAGGTTCTTGTTGACAACCCTATAATTATATTGAGACACAGTCACACCACTCAATTTGTATCAAAATTGTATTGAAATGTCATTCAGCATTTTGAGAGTGTTATTATCAAAAAACCTGAGTTCAAAAACACCTTTTGAAATTTTTATACATTTTGAGGATTCAAAGAAATTTATACCTACCTAGATTAGGAATGAAGTAGTGATTACAATAAGAATAATATTCATTGAGTTGTTTTTACAAAATTTTATTTGAGTTTAATGTTATAATATAAATAAAGTTAATTATTCAAGAAATGATTATTTATTGATCTTTCCCTTGCCCTTCGACCTGCAGCAAGCTCCGGATTTACACGTCTTATTGCATTGATGTCAATATTCGCACCATTCACATCTTGTTTCAGAACAACTCCAAAATCAATATTAGGCCGGTCCTCATCTTCTGGCATTGGAATATTATGTTGATTATTCGGCATGCTGTTACAGGGTTGTAGTGTAACACTCTATGTTTCAGCAAACAACGAAATCTCATTTTTTATACTCCATTGCAACTTTCTATTGTATTTCGTACTGTTCTGTGTCTTCTATTATAATTGAACTCGGGAGTATTTTCAAGAGGTTTCCCTTCAACAGGTTTAAACAGCCATGTTCTTAGAGATGATATCCACTATCACCTACATAAATCATTAAATCAGTCCAATGAATAGCATGGATATAATGTTGGTGGTAGGGGTACAATACCTAGAAGATAATAACTTGTATGACCCTGTGCATTAAGATTTCTGAAAACTTATTCAGCATAAATAATTTTGGGTGTGAATATTGCAACATGCGTGCAGTCCACACAACCCACTACACCTGGGAAATTGAAATCTTCGTAAAATCTAAAAAGTATTCAAATTATAAAGAAGTCGAATATGCCACAGACAGCCACCAACACCTGGACAAAGTATTTTTCATCAAGAATAAATTATTATTCGTAATACTTACTCTAATTCTTATACTCAAGTCAGTGGCTTTTCTTTGTGGTCTCATAAAAGGCGTTAAAGTGTCTATCACAAATCTACACAATTCTTTTGTCAACCTGAAAGTCTGCAGAAACTGATCTTCATTCGAGATCTCGAAAGGACTCAAGTTTTCGAATTGATTTTGCCTTTCAACTGGCTGTTCTGCAATCTCTAGATCTTCCATTGCAGCAATATATTGCAAATTATCCATTTTCAACTACATTCAACATGAAATTTTCAATTTTCAACTATAAGTCTCCTTGAAAAAGTAGGGTTACTGTTGTAGTCATGTATTCTGTAAGTCGGATGCGAGTAAAAATACCCATTCGCTGTTTGATACGAATGTTCGAATATTCTACGAATGCTGAAGAATGCCACATTGAAGTTCGTGCGCAATTTGAATACATGCGAGTAACCTTGACAACTACGAATGGTCAAGAATAGGGCCCCGGGTCGATTATGGGTAACCTGAAGAAAATTATGGAGTCTGAGGATATTAGGGAATTATTGGAAATCATATAAGGTCTAGCAATAATAAATCCAGCTGTATTTTGACAGTACGCATGCGCAGAAGTGGTAATAAATAAGGAAAATTTTATTGAAGTTACTGCTAGACTTTAATTGTGCCAAAGTTCCTTATTCCTTATTTTGACATGTCCATGCCGGAATGAGGTTAAGTTGAAATGCGTCTCTAGTTGTTTATTTACGATCGTGTTTATTTGTGTATTAAAATGAACAAAAAAAAGTTGAGACTCCGTTTCACATATGAAGACGACTTGATCTTATTACGAGAATTTATAAACAATAATCCAATTACAAATCGGGAAGGCTGGCAACAGATACAAAATAATATGTTGACACTCACTCAAAAGCATTTTACAATTAGAACACTGAAACAACACCTCATGTTGTTACTTGAAATATTTTTGAAGAAAACGAAGGAAGATGAAGTGTGGTAAGAAATTATATGCAATCCACAACCAATAGTCAATCCGGTCCATCCTGATCTAAGACATACGTGGGGGTCAATCACATATGGACAACCATAACCTACAAGATCTTTACCATAATTATGGGACAACTTATTTTTTTTTTAGATCTGGTATAGAAGTACCCTTGAATGAAAAAGATACATTACTAGGAGAGGTCAGTAGCATGTGTAAAGAGGCTAAGTATTCTAATAAACCAACGAGAAAAAAGACAGGGTTAACGAAGGATCAACAGTTGTGTTTGTTGGGGAAAACTATTAGAAATGAATATGCTGAAGATTATTATTGCTTGGATGAAGAAGACCGAGAAAATACAGAGGGAAACAAAGCAGACAAGCTGAAGACACACATATTTGAAGAGCATGACTATAGTAAGTCGTATTTCAAAGCACTTTCATGAAGCTTTATATTTCTGTTCAACATTCCCAAACATTAGGGATTGATTGCGAATCACAGCTTGTTTTGTTTTGTAATTTGGCCATTCTACTACTGTCTAGTATTGCCGAATGTTGCAGTATTGTGAGCAGTCACAACACAATGAAGCATAATCATACATTTTAGTTATATTGGATGGTGTTGAAAATGAAGTGGAGATAGAACATTCCTGAAGGGAACATGCATCTATTTATGAAAATCCCCAACCAAGTACCAGTCAGTTGAGCAGAGAGGGCTCAAGCCATGTCAGTATGAATATGGCTGGTAATAACACCCCCACAAAGCTGTCAAAAATACCCGAAAAAAAATAAAGTACGCCAAGCGATGAGAATATCCTCATCAAAAAGGATTCAAATAATAATGATGGCACTTTTGCGAGGAATGTTTTGGGTAAGTATACAGGATGTTTATGTAGCAAGTGATAGGAATGATTTATATAGAATCTTTTTCGCTTTTTCTAAATATTTCCATTCATTATTGAGCAATTTTGTTGATTTTAGTTTTCACCAGGAAATGGAGACAGGGAGAACCTATGAGAAAAAATGCTCTCTCATATCTAACCAATAAACTACAAAACGATTTAGAAGTAAAGAAAGAAGACATCGACCTGGAGAATAGGAAACTAGATATAGAAGAAAAAAAAATAACTTGAGAGAAGAATAGTTCTTCAAGAAAAACAGTGCGAGTTAGAGCATAAGGAAAGAGTAGAGAGACTAGATTTGGAGAAGAGAAGAGTTGGAATAGAGCTATAGGCAAAACAAATTACATAACAGCTTCTGCAATCTCAGCAGTTTATTATTGATAAATTCTTGAAAGAATATATTGAGTAAAGCTATCTTTTTAAAATTGTATACAAACTTCTTGTCGACTATAACATCTTGTTATTCTAGTTGATGACCAATGCGACGTTAATGCAAATTGTAGTACATGTACATGTTAATAGAGAATATTAGGTATAGGTGTCTAATTCTTGTTAACGTTGGATTATAATTTATATAATAAACTAGGAAATTTGATCAAAACACAACACTATAGTATTGAAGACTCACTGTTACGTTGAAAACTTCAGGCAAATAAGAAAAAAAAAAGAACTTTCATGAATTTTCTTTATTTGAATTGCAATTAACGGGTATAAAACTAATACCAATTACCTACTAAATTGAGGGGAAAATACTCATTTAGATTTAGCGGAATCACATTGGAATATATTGCTGTCTGGCTACCATATAAGCATGTGTGTGCATTTGTAAGCAATACAGCAACATAATACAAACATTAGAGATCTTGCATCAATAATTTCTGATTCTTTTTAAAATCGGTAAATACAAACTCCGATATGATTTTTGCAAACCCCCATTCCACAGTTACTCTTAATATCTTCATTGATGCATTGAAAGCATTTTGTTCTGGAGGTAAATTTTGTCTTTGTCCTGGGAAGGGTGTGATAAGGAGGTTCATGAGTCCATATCCTTGGTCTCCATACAACACATAAGTCTGCTCCCCAAAACGAGCTTTTTCGTCTAATTGCTGGTAAAGGTTACTCTCGCTAAAATCATAAAATATAAGTGTTAAAAGTGGCATTTAATTTTGTGAGTGGGGAATATTGGGAAAAGATCGTTAGCGAGTGGAGCAAGTCCACGAGCACAATAAAATCACTTGTAACAAATGTATCATACAATTTTTTGTGATTTTATTCACAAAGAAGTGATCCTTTTATGTGTGATATATAAAAATAAAATGTATGACCTTGGATATATCTGTTTAGTGCAGTTTTTCCATTTTCTACATGATATTATATTCACCGAAAAATTCCAGCATCATGCCTTCTACCAGGATAACCTTCAAGCATGTTCACAATGATACCATCAGGACACAAAACGCTTTGGTACTTCAGACAATGATCAAATGAATGAATAATATTCTTGTTGATTGACACTAGGTCGGCACATTAATCCAGCAGTGCCATCAATAAAACCCCAACAGTTGGTGATGGCGCCTCCTTTCAAATTGATAGCCTAAAAAGTAACTGCATATTAGTGAGTTATTTGGAAAGCGTGTTCATAGATGACATATTTGAAATAGGTACAAAAATGTATGAGTATGTTGTAAACAACAGTGTAAAATGCGAGTATCATGGCTTGATAAATTTTACTATAATGCAAGTAAATCTGAGTTTTTTTGATGAAGGTACTTTTCAATCCACTTATCTATTATAAATGAACAGAAGAATATGACCATTTATAAGAACAACATTTCAAAAAATATATCGGAGAATTATTTGTGTTTGATTGAAATTAAATTTTACATATCTCTGCATACATTTCCACTTTCGCTCTATTTAACCACTGTAGAGCATTAAAATTTTCAAGGAGGTAACCTCTTTCTGCCAAAATGATCTCGGTTGTGGTTGTAATGAGTTGGGAGAAAGATTGTGGGGACCTACTAAACATTCTTGACAAGTCACTCAACCTAGCTGGATAAGCTAGCCTTCGTAGAACAATACATAGAGCTATCAGGCCTAAAAAGTTAACAATAATTAAGTATGAATGATTTTCATCCGATTCCAATGTCAAAAATCAATAACTAGAATATGTTGAATTATCAATTTTTCTGTAAACCTCAATGATCACTGATATACTTCAAAATACCCATGCACTGGGTGCTTTAATATTCGTAAGTTAGTTTCAATGTTGCCTTTGCTTGCCATCTACAGAGTCTCCTGCACCAGAACGAACTATATCAGAAATCCTTAAGTGATGACGGAGCACTTCCAAATGAGCCCTTTCAACCTGAAGTTTGAGATTACTTCTTCATCTGTAAAATTATTCAGATCAAATGGAGGAGCAAACAATTCATTGTCTCTATCGATAAGAAGGTTATCTAATATGAGAAATTCTATGTTCTCATTATCGGCCCCAGCCAAAATCGCAAGTTGCAATGCATCCTCCATTAGTATCAACCCAAAGCAATTCAAAAATAAATAACAACACCATAAATACCAACAAATGATCTATCACGTTTCTTAGGTTAGGAATGAAGCAAACACATCTGTCACTGATGTCGTGTCTGCCAATAACCTTCTTTTTCGTTCGCGCGTTAAGGTTTAGCAGTAACAAAATAAGGTTCATCCTTTGATACTGCTAGCACTATATGACTATTCCAATAATTCCCTATTGGAGAGAAATCGGTAACCCAAATAGCGTTCGGCAGTATTAGCGCACATGTTATTTTGACATTTAACATATGCGCGATTCGATTCTTAACACAACGCCCCTAAATAACGTTACCGCCAGCCCTAATTTACGGAGCATAACAACAGACGGTATTTGAAATAGCAACTAATAAATGAACCTGCTGGGCATGCGCAGAGTTTTATTATTTGAAAATTGAAGGTTATGTGAGTTTGTTGTTCTTTTGTACTTGTTGGTAGTTACCATATAGAATATAAACGTACGACTATTCAATTCCTTCTTTTGATTTTCAAGTAATAGTTAGTAAAATGTCTGGAAAAGAACCTAAAAGGTTTGGGCCAGAGGACGACTTGGCTCTCCTCAAAGAATTCATTAATTTGAATCCTTTGGAAGACCCTGAAATCTAATGATATCTCATATTCATTCTTTAAGTCGTTAAAAAGGTGTCTCCTGTTTAAATGTAATTTACTCTGAACCTGTTCCACATATTTTAATGGCGTTTTCACACATGTGAAGTATAGTACCTTATCATCGCTTCCTGAAGATTGAGTGTTGATAGTGCATCTGGAAGTAACTAGAAATAATCTGGTGAGTCAAGCATACCAATAAAAATAATACCGAAGAACATAAAACACGTCGTGGTTTTTCAAGTAACTAAACTTTTTGTGGCACTATCATTTCCTAGTACGAGTGCTTTCGGCTCATTCTGACATATAAAAGATTGAAGATGTCAGAGGATCATGACTCAAACATAACATTGAATGATCTACATGCATTATTGATTAAACTTGACATCAAGTCAGATAAAACGTAGGAAACGCTCTCGGAAATAAAAGGAGAAATACTCGAGGCTAACAACAAAATACTAATTATTGAGGAAGAGAATGAGAGAAAAAAACATCACCTACCTGGATCGAAAATTGCGTAAAAATAGTATTATTGTCTTCGGACTTAAGCTCAGCGACCCTGCCGATCGCCTTTCCTTTCTGGGCAACTTACTAGAAGTTAATTTAGACCTACGTGACGTAAATAATATTTATTTCTTACCGAGAAGTTCCGATGACAGAAAGATATTGAAACTTGAATTGATTTCGTATCTCATAAAATCTCAGATACTCAGCAACGCACATAAACTGAAGGAAAAAAATATCTATGTTGCTGACGACCTGAGTGTGGAAGATCAGAAAGCACACAAATTCTTGAGAGAGTACCTGAATGATGCAAAACAAAGAGGGTTGAAGGCAACCATAAGATACAACGAACCTGTCGTAGGCTACAAGAAATATTCACTTGAGGAACTCCAGCAGGATCCAGCGATATTCGAAGGCAATAACCAGACTTTTATGAATTTGGAGGAGAACGCTCTGAAAAAGAAGCCGAACACCCCTCCTAAAAATCCAGCTATCAAAAAATCCGTTAGAAAAAATACTCCGTGGTGGAGAGGGTGTTTGAGCAATTTGTCTGTAATATTTAGTGTTCTTACTTTATCTGTATTAAATAAGATTTTTTTTGACTTACTGTCTGGGCAGATCATTCCCATTGGAAAAAGCAGGTATCTCTCATTGTTCTTTAATAATACTATTGATTTCTTTTCTTCTTTCAACAATGCGTAACTTAATCATTTGTCACATAAAGGCAAGTTCACTACTTAATAGTTTCGTTGGATTCAAACAAGCTGTTCATAATAAATTCGACATAATTACTGTTTCCGAAACGTGGCTCACTGAAAATTCTAGAGATGAAATCGTGCGTCTCGAAGGCTATCAATTTTATCGAAAAGATAGGGGGTAGGGAGGGGAGGATGTGTAGCAATTCACATAAAAAATATCTTCAAAGCGTCTCAGATAAAAAATATCCGTAATCAAACTTTCGAACAAGTTTGGATAACTTTCACTATAAATAAAGAAAGTTATGCTGTGGCCTCCATGTACAGACCTCCAAGTCCCTCTCTTCAGCTCTTGAGGATAGTTTATCATCAATTTGCCCTAAAATTTCAAACATAATTTGTGCAGGTGATCTAAATATCGATTACTCAGACCCCACTGATAATTCTTGTGTCCAACTGGATTATATCCTAGATTCCTACAGTCTCAAGCAAATAGTAAATCAACCGACACGCTATTCTTCCACTGGCTACACAATTATTGATGTTTTGATTTGTTCAGAAATTTTAACCGTCACCGACTGTATTACAGTCGACTGCAGTTCGTTTTTGGATCACTTACTGGTATCTTGTAAAGAAGGATTGTCAAAACCAACAGATGAGAGTTCTATAATCACTTATAGGGACTTTAGTAAATTCAGGGCAGATTTGTTCCTTGAGGATTTGAATGAGGAGGATTTCAATATCATTCATAATGTTGAAAATACTGATGAGAAAGTTGAACTGTTTGATAATCTGATAATCAACATTTCTGAGAGATATTCGCCAATACGAACTATAAAAATTTCGAAAAAAAAGACCCTTGGCTCACGGACAATCTGAGATTTATGTTCAAACTCAGGGATAGAGTGCTCTCCAATTTCAGAAGAACAAAGGCCCAACATCATTGGGAATATTATTAGAAAATTAGGAATCTCACGAACAAAACAATCAACCTTGAAAAAAAGCATACCTCAACTTTCGTTTGACTTGCAGCAAAACGATATGGAAGGAATTGGCTGATATGGATATCTACAATAAAAAATCAAGTACTTCTCTTCCAGATCACCTATCAAATGTGGAACAAATCAACAATTTTTTTGGAAGCATCTCTAACTATGGCTCATCGCCGGATGTTGGAACTATCAATTTCTTCTCAGTAAATAGGATTTCAAATCCGACGTTTACGTTTGAAACAATTGATGAACATGAAATATATAATCATATCTTAGGTATGAAGTCAAATGCTATTGGGCCAGACGGCATAAATATTCGCATGTTACTGTATTGTTGCCCCCTACTATTAGCTCTTTCAACTCAGATATTTAATCATTGCATATCCACAAATTCTTATCCATCATTGTGGAAGCAAGCAAATAATAATAATAATAATAATCGTCTTTATCATCAACACACATCTTACATTCACACAGTAGGCATGTCATTTATTACGATTATGTGCTGAAAAAAGGCGGAGGTCAATTGTTTCCAGGGTTAGCCGGAAACAATTGTTCCTCCTTTAGCAAAAGTTTCAAATCCAGAAAGCTCGAGTGATCTCCGTCCTATTAGAATTTTATGTAAGTTATCAAAGGTTTTTGAAAAGATTTCAAACAAACAAATTCGTACTCATTTGCACAACTTTGATGTATTACCGTCTTGTCAATCAGGATTTAGATCAAACAAAAATATATTACAGTTTCCTGTATGATTTTCACTCACAATGGGGTTACAAAACCGCGACACGTGTTTCGCTATTACAATAGCTTCTTCAAGCAAGATAAATAAAAATGTATTTATCTTGCTTGAAGAAGCTATTGTAATAGCGAAACACGTGTCGCAGTTTTGTAAACCCATTGTAAGTGAAAATCATACAGGAAACTGTAATATGTTTTTTATATAATTATTTATCTTGCTTGAAGAAACTATTGTAATAGCGAAACACGTGTCGCGGTTTTGTAAACCCATTGTAAGTGAAAATCATACAGGAAACTGTAATATATTTTTGTTAATATGGATTTTCATCAAGTATCGGCCAGTTCAATTCAATTTTTAGATCAAACCATAGTTGTACGACAGCCTTCCTTAAAGTTGTAGACGATTTACATATTTCTGTTGATAGTAATAGGCTCTGTATCTTGGTATTATTGGATTATTCAAAAGCCTTCGATCGTATTAATCATGAACTTCTTCTTGCTATTTTGAATTACTTAGGCCTCTCCAAGGACGCACTGGCGCTACTTGGGAACTATCTCTCTAACCGTTCCCAAAGAGTTGTCTCAAACAAAGATAGCTCCAAGTTCATCAACATCAAACATGGTGTTCGATATTAGGTCCTTTATTATTCGTTTCATACACATCTCAGTTTCATAAAGCCCTGAGGTATGCTAATATGCATTGTTACGCTGACGATCCTCAGCTATACTTGGGATTCGAAGAAAAATTTTTGAACCAAGCTCTCCACCAAATCAATCAAGACCTCGATACCTTAGTTTCTCTATCCAGCAAATATTGTCTTTCCATCAATGCATCTAAATCTAACGTGATGCTATTCGGAAGAACAGCCGCTAGAAAACGCTGCTCGGCTTCCATTGATATCAGAATTGATGGAACTAAACCTACCCTTCAAAAACGTCGTTATAAACTCAGGTTTATTTCTGGATAATGAACTCCGCTTTAAATCACATGTTTCACAAATTTTGAAACAAGGTTATGCCAATTTGAAGATGATTTACTCTTGATAGAGCATTCCTAACCAAAAAAGCAAACTTTTACTCTGCGATGCATTGGTACTTTCGCACGCAAATTACGCGGACGTCGTCTACGGTCCCAATCTATTGAAAACAGACTGCTTCCGAATTCAGAAATTACAGAATTCATGTATGAGGCTGATTACGAGCACACGAAAACGGGAGCATATTTCACACCGCTTAAGAGATTTGGGTTGGCTGAACATGGAGACCAGGCGCAAGCTTCACTCTGCTGCACTATTTCACAAAGTCCTTGCAACCAAAACACCCTCTTACCTTTTTGAAAAGATATCTTACAGAACTGATGTTCATCGTCTGAATTTGGGATTCAGAAAACAACTTACAATACCAAAATATAGAACATCACTCTTTCGTGAATCTTTTTCGCATTACATAGCCCACTTATACCATAGGATTCCATTCGAATTTGAATCACTGTCTATCAAAAAGTTCAAAAATGAAATGACAGAACATCTGTTCTCGGACACTTGTATTTGAAAAACCATACGTAAACATCTTCCAGGTTTCATGAATAATACTTGATTGATAAATTTTGTGAAAATTAGGAATAATAAAGATATCTGTATCTTTCTTTATTTTACTTTATTCCTACATAGAAATGATGTAATATCATTAATCAGTCTCGTGTCACTTAGCTGATTTGCACCACAATTGTTGTAGTTGTAATATCTATCTTCATGTCAAGGTTGGATGGAAGAGCAATCTCTGCCATGATTCATCATGGCAGAAATTGAATTCTGCTTTCTGTTTGGTTGTATTTTCTGTACCAACAATAAAAGCACTATTTTCATTATTATTATTGAAAATGGAAAAACATTCAAACCAACATAGAAATAATAACAAGAAAAAAGTTTTCAATAAGAACTTCAAAATATCACTTATTTCGTTTATTAGAAATATGACTGAAAAGGGTTGAAGGAAACCAAATAATGTAGGTACTTGCAAACATAATTAATTTACGTGAGTCAATCTATACTTATATTAGTATTATTCCTTCTCATATACCTTCCTTGTCATATCTTTTATGTTAAGGTCTGGAGTGGAAGAAATATTTAGTGAGAGAAACCAGCTTCTACAAGAAATAAGCGATATTTTTAATAATGCAAATGTGAAGCCTAATACTAAGAAAATGAAAATCAGCAAAGAAACGAATTCAGGAACTGGGTAGAACGGGAAGAGATGAGTGTGCTAGATTTCTGAGTTTGAAACGAAAGACTGTATGTACCGCATCTGAAAATAATGAGAAGGCCGTCTCGTCATCTTATGATCATGATAATTATTGTAATTTTTTGAATATCTGCAGTTGAGACAAAAAATAGTTTTAAAATAAAATTTCAAGTTTTTTTATGATCAAATTCGAGATCAAATTATGAATTTTCAAGATACTTATTTAACAGTTAAATCAAAATATGTTTATGACTTAGGCCCGGTTTCACCAACGACTTTAATCTCGATTTTGGAGGTAACTGATAGTTCTAATCCAGATTACGACCTCAAACCGTTTCACCAAAATTGTAACCTGGATTATCACCAGTAATCCAGATTATTTTCAAACTGGTCATTTTTCATCAGTTACCGATATAATCTCACGTTAACTACTACATACACCACAAAAGTATGGTTATGATTTTTGAAACTTTGATGGTGGAATTTTCAAATGGCAGCTCTACGGCGTCCTCGATGGATTCGCGATAGAGAGAATCACTTTGATTTGTTTGATCCTACTGACTTCAGAGTGAGATTTAGACTTTCGAAAGAGGCAGCGCTGCGAGTGTTGGAATCCATAGAAAATCAATTGGAATATACAAGTAACAGGTATAGTTGAATCTGTTACAGTTGCTTATGTCTTTCCATTATCCTATTGTTTCAGAAATCATTCTGTGTCTCCAATGAACCAGTTACTGTGTACCTTGCGTTATTATGCCACTGGGTGTCATCAACTGACATCTGCTGACTTTGGGGGCTTCAGCAAACCTACAGCTCACAGAATTGTTCATAGAGTCAGTACAGCCATTGCGTCACTGCGGCCCTTGCATATCACCTTTCCTGATACACAAGAGGAGAAACAAAGAACACTAACCGATTTTTTTAGAATTGCAAGTTTTCCAAGAGTTCTTGGGGCAGTTGACTGTGCACATATTAAAATTCAAACCCCGGGTACATCAGGATGGGAGGAAACCTGTTTTCTTACTATAGTTATGTATCATTATAGGTGGAGACAATGCTGAGCTGTTCCGTAATAGAAAGGGCTTCTTCTCTTTGAATGTGCAAGGAATATGTAATGCCAAATTGGAATTCACAGATATTGTGACGAGTTGGCCTGGAAGCACTCATGATTCGCATATTTTCAATAATTGCTACCGCAGAGTTCTTTTGGAAAATCAAAGATATGGGGATGGTGTTCTTGTGGGCCACAGTGGTTATGCCTGCCGCAGGTATATTATGACACCATTTGATCACTGTGAAAGTGCAGCTGAACAATTATATAACGAATCTATAATCAGAACTAGAAATCCCATCGAGAGACTTTTTGGGGTTTGGAAAAGGCGTTTCACAGTGTTGGCTTTGGGAATGCGGGTAAAAATAGAAAAGACATTTCCTATCATTGTGGCCACTGCTGTACTTCACAATATTTTGCGGAGGCGGGGGGAAGAAGTTCCGCCAGATGACCCAGAGGTGCAACTGCCTGCTCCATGGAATGTACTTCTTGCCCAAGATGATATGGAGCAAGATGTTGCTGCTCTGCCTAGACGAGAGAACATCAATTTTCGCGAGAGACGAAACATTGTTGATCACCACTTCGCAAGGTTTGTTCTCATTGTTACCACAAGCTACAAAATTCCTACAGTATCGTACATGCTATCTATTGATCTGATCTCATTGTTTTTTTTTAGGCTTGTTGTAGTGGAGAGACGAAGAGTAGCTGAAAGAGAGTAGAATATTATTGAGAGCAAACAACAACCTATTGAATGCCACAAATGGATTCAAATATATAAAAAAAAATGTTTGATTTCAGCCCCAGCTGAGCCTCGTTCATTCCAATAGCAATGTAAAATTAATTGGACACAACTTTCGAAAAATTATTTAAAAAGAATAAGAATTATATCCTCTTAACAAAATATTTCAAATTTATACTAAGGCTAGTGCACTAATAGGAACTCAAAATATACTTATATAGTTTGGTTCCTGCCGTCGTTGAGTGAACACGTATGCTTGTATCGTCCTTAAATTCAACGATTGCTATCTAATACTTGAAAAAAAAGTGCTTCAAATTATTATTTTGAACAAGTGGTGCGAGAAAGTTTTTGCCATTATCAATGACTAAAAAACAGTGAACCGTTTTTTTTGTCGCCGTTCTCCGTCTTATTCGATTTAATTTCTTACCGCGGACAAAAAAATACTGTTAATAAATATGAACGGTGTTGCCGTTTCGGAAGAAACAACTTCATTAAGGATGGTAATGGAACAATTAGCAAATCTAACCCAAAGTGTTAATGATTTGAGAGGTTTAATCGTCAGCCAGTCTGATAAGCTGGATACTTGTTTGAAGTCAATCAAAACTTTAGAACAAGATAACCTGGAATTACACGGAAAAGTTGCAGCTTTGGAAAACAAACTCCAGTATTCATTAGACCCCAATGGAAACATTTATCAGGAGATAAACATGCGCATGAATCGGGCCAGAAACATAATTATCCATGGCCTTGAAGAAAGCGAAACGGATGATCAAGAAACTGCCAAAATCATGATACAAAATATTTCCCATCCCAAAATCGTTAGTGTGAGGAACGTTTTTCGGTTAGGTAAACCTCAACCAAACAGAATTAGACCTTTGAAAGTAGAACTTGCATCACCTGACGAAGCTGTCTGTGTCCTAAAGAATAAGTCAAAAATTCCAAAAAATACTTTCCCAAACGTAATAATCAAGAATGATGTGACTCCAATGCAGCAACAGGAACTGAAGCAACTGTACGGTGAATTAAATGTGCGCAGGTCTGGAGGTGAGGAAAATCTCAGAATAAAATTCTACGATGGGGTGCCAAGAATTGTGAAACTTCCGAATACCCAAACTACTAGCAAGCGAGGACGAGAGGAAGAAAATTCCCCAAAAAACCCATCCAAGGCAATAAAAAAAACATAAATTCGCCCATTTTACGGAATGGAAAAATAATTTTCTGGAATGTTGAAGGTATGAAAAATTTTTCACTTTCGCTTGATGATCTATATCCTCATAAGTTTGACTGTTTATGCATAAGTGAAACGTGGCAAGTGAACGACATAATTCTGCCACCGCCCCTTCATACAACCTATAACATCGTATGTGTTCCTGCTACAAAAGAAAAAACGCATGGACGAGCAAGCGGTGGCATAGCAATTATATATAAAAAAAACTATAAGCTTAAAATGTTAGACTCTTCACCATGGTGGTTGATATGCTCATTTGTATGTGAGGATTCGAAATTCATAATATGTTCTGTGTATTTCAAACCATCGTTACCTCTTGATGAAATTCTAGATTTATTCCAATTGTCTTTAACGGAAATCACTGAATCATTTCCCAACATCCCATTTTTTATTTTGGGGGACTTCAACTGTAGAATAGGAAATATTGCATCAATTCCAGATAACATTGTTGAAAACACAAATCTCTTTACTTCTATGTTAAGTTATGATAAGGTAGTCAATGGTAAAGGAAGGGAGCTCATTGATTTTTTATTTTCTAATAATTTTTCGCTACTAAACGGCAGTGTTCGTTCTGATAGGCCAGCCCACTTCACCTTTATGAATGCAAATGGTAATAGTGTTATTGACCTCGCATTCTGCAATAATGATAATCTCGGCTGCATCCATGATTTATGTGTGCTCACACATGTATCACTCTCAAGCCATTTCCCTCTCCTGCTTAGTTTTGAAACTGTCCCTGTCAATTCTGATACCAAAGCATGTGTAAATACTACAGAGAAAAAAATATTGCAATGGAACGATGACCTTCTACTCCTCTACAAAAATTCTATGCAATTCTCCCCAAATGTTGGAGTTCTTAATAGTATCGAAAGTAACTATATAAATTTGTGTACCACCGTTTGGGAGACTGCAGAAAATTGTAATATGATTCAAATCAAAAAAGGATCACGTTCTAACCCACGCCAAAAGCCTTGGTTTGACCTCGAGTGCACTAATTCTAAAAGAAGGGTTAGAAGTGCCCTGCAGAATTGCAAGCGAAATGGTTTCACTGCGCAGTATAAGGCTGAATATCTTCATATGAAAATAGAGTATAGAAGAATAATTCGATTAAAAAAATCATACTATGAGAATAATATACTTGCAACGTTGAGTAATACTCGGGATCAACCAAGTTTTTGGAAGGCTATTAAATCTTTCAAACGTCGAGATAACACATCTCCAATTACAACTCAACAATGGGAAACCTATTACAGTGCAATATCAACAGCCAGAAACGCAATCAATCCAACCTTTTTTGATGCTGGTAATAATTTTCTAGACGAACCGTTCAACCTCAATGAACTCTATTCCTGCTTGTGTAAATGCAAAAATAATAAGGCGCCTGGGTCAGATGGAATAACCTATGAATTCATTAAAAACCTGCCACAAAATTGGTTGTTATACCTTTTAAATTTGTACAATAACATACTAGAGCGTGAAGAAGTGCCATCGGCGTGGTCAACAGCAATTTTGACAATGCTTCATAAAAAAGGAGCCAAGGATGATCCTGCCAATTATAGAGGAATAGCACTTCTTAACACTCCTGTCAAAATATTCACCTCCTTACTACTCGAGAGAATGACAATTTGGTGCGAGGAGAATAACATAATTCCTGAATGTCAGTCGGGTTTCAGACAGGAACGTGGTTGCATAGACAATACTTTCGTGTTGAGCTCGGTCATTCAAATCAATTTAAGATTAAAAGGTAGGAAGGTATTTCTAGCATTTGTAGACTTTAAGGGGGCGTTTGACTCTATAGAACATAATCTACTATGGCACAAATTATATCACTTGGGGGTTAGCTCTAAATATATAAGAATTCTGAAAAACATATATGACAAAGCCAATATGAGGATTAAATGTGATAACCAGTACACAAAAGAGTTTGAAATTACAACCGGCGTATTACAAGGTGAATCGCTGAGCCCAACGTTGTTTTCCATTTTCATTTCAGATATTTTGACATACTTTCAGGAAAAAGGTTGCAGAGGAGTAAACATCAACGGGATAGAGGAACTACTTCTGCTGTTATATGCAGATGACCTAGTCATTATTAGCGATACACAAAGCGGTTTGCAAAAAAGTTTAAATGTGTTAGCAGATTACTGTCGTGAAAACTGCTTAACAGTTAATACAGCAAAAAGTAAAATACTAATATGCTCCAAAGGGGGTTATTCTGCACATAAAAAATATAATTTCTTTTATAATGCCCAAACCTTGGAGGTAGTGAATAGTTTCACATATCTTGGAGTGGTTTTTTCTTCATCTGCACTTTTCTCAGAAATGGCGAGGATCACCGTTAGTAAAACTAAACAAGCCTTAGGGGCAGTAACAAGTCTTATGGCTAGCGCTAAACTGCGTTCCTGGGACGCTAGAATTCAATTGTATAATTCCGTAATAATTTCATCCCTCTCATACTGTGTGGCAGTTTGGGGTCTCAGATATACTGAGGTAATCGAAAGAATACAAGTAATGTTCTTTAAACGCCTTCTGTGCCTTTCAAAAAACACACCGGATTTTATCGTGAGGCTTGAAACTAACACCATTAAACTAAGTTTTATCGTTATTAAAAATGTCTTATCTTGGATAACGAAACTTCATAATATGCCCGGTACTCGCCTCCCAAAAATTTGCTACGAAAGGTTGCAGTCCATCACGAATCTTCCAACTAAGTACAATTGGATACGCCAAATTAGAGAATATTTCGAGAGGGTGGAAAGATATGATCTATGTGATAACCCTTCTCTTATCTCTGGAAGAAGCAAACAAAAACAATTCTTGGATTCGTACCAAACATATTTGCAAAGAGAGGATATTCTTCGATTAGAACAGTCCACTTTCTCACTATTCTACAACGCGTTTACCAATACTAATGGACTATTTTATTTAAAGCTCAGTACGCCGATGGCCATTACAAGAATATTTGCTCAATTGCGCTGTTGTGGAAAAATGTCTGTAAAATTTTTCTTTGGGAACTGCTCCTACGTTATCAACACACAGGAAATATGCTCGATATGTAATTTATTAGAGGCTGAGACTATAGACCACTTGATATTTAAATGTCCCATCTACGATGAGGTTAGAGGACAATTGAGATTGTACGCAAATACCATACACGAGTTGGCTGACCTGCTAGAAATAGCTACGCCTGAAATCATCACCGCTATATCTAATTGCGTTATGAACATTTTGAAGCTCCGTTCTTTTATCATTAACGAATAGGTTATATCCTTTTTTTGTTGTTCTTTTTAAGCCGTTCTTTAGCATATGAACCAAACACTTGTTACAAGAATATTGTATTCTTAGAAACAATAAATATCTATCTATCTATCTATCTATCTACTCGAAGTACAAATATATTGTTACTGCTAATCTCAGAACATGAATTGAAATTTCACATCCAAAATGAACATTAAACATATATGTTAAGAACTTTCATCAGACAGTAATTCAACACTATTCTTCCTCTTCAACATTTCGAATTTTTCTGCAATAATTTCTGTTGTTAACTGTTCTTGTTTCAATTTCTCTTTATAAATTTCCATCACAAGATTGTGCTGTTCAGCTGCATATTCATTAGCTGATGACAGTGTTTTTATTTCTGCTTCCATAAACTGATCATTTTTATTTTGTGAAATGATCGGACGCCTTCGACTCGTTGACTGGTGCCTAGTACTATGATTATTGGGTGTAGAGCTTGAAAGTTTGGTGGCTTGGTGATTTGTTTCGACACAGCTTGCTTTTGAAGTTACTTTCGATTGGTGTGGGGAAGATTCAGCATATTGAGATGTGGTATGAAGCTCAGATGGGATTTCTATAATAAAGGCACGTGGAGGAGAATCATCCATTGTTTCTACTACAGTTATTTTCTCGATATTCTCCTCGGATCCAAGTAGTTCACTTCGATTATTGTTTGTATTCAATGGAATTAATGGTAATGTCTGCCGCAATATCCTACTGCATGGCTTCCTTAAGTTAGCAGGTGAATATGACGACCAGTCCCCATTGATAGATTCCTCCTGAGAATCGAAAATGACGTGAAACTGCATAAAATGTACAAAATATTTTACTTACATTTTGATTATGATGTTCATGCACATTTCCTTTATGAGATTCTTCGTCACGCTCCCTATGTGCCGCTGTAAAGAACCAAAAAGAGTTATATGAAAAATTTGGGTGTTGAATAAAACCTACCACTAGAAATGAAGACATCATTATCACAATCATTCTGTAGGCCTATAGCTATAGGGTGGATGAGGGTCCTAACTCTCTCGTAAAGATGCTTTTCTTCTGGGCGGATATTATGGAAAAAGACTGGTGGTCCTCCACCTAGAACATAACCATACAATAGAATACCCATTCAGAAATTTATAAAGTTAGGAAAGTTTACCTGTTCCTATCCTATTCACATTCTCTTGTGTGATTAGTTTCTTCACTAACTTCTTCATGTTGTCCCATGCACCTCGTAGAGTTGAAAAAGTTCTCATCACATTTATGTTTTTACTATTAAAACATTCTGCAATGTCTTGCCACTCTTTCATTTTCTGCTTCACGCTCACACCATCAGTTTTTTGCATTCGATAATGTTGAAACGAGCTTCCACCAAGTCCACCAAATAGGTTTTTTCCGCGATGGAGAAATTAGTTTCCCTCTTTTTTCTTTCCCCTGATTCTTTTGCATCAGATGCCTTTCGTTTTGCTCCCCCTCGTTCAGTCATGTCTCCTCTAGTGTCACTATAGTCACTGATCATCGCTGTTATAAGTTATAATATAGTCGAATATCAGTAGAGAGTCAATGGGCATTCAAAAACACAGGGGTAGTTTGAGCCACTCGATGGCCTGAGCTGTCCATGAGGTCTTAGCAGTCGATGGGGGTGTAGTTCTTCGTCAAACCGGTGGGGAGAGGGATGATGGCAAGCAGAAATGAGTGTTGTGAAAAAATGGTGTGTGTGGTACGCCTGGGAGGTGTGTTTTTGTGGCTTGTGGTTGGTTGCAAGAGCAAATAGGGCGTTGCTAGTGAAGCTGTATGATTGATCGTTAAAGAAAAAACAAATATGGCGTCTCTGCAAACGCTCCACCATTGGTTTGATGAAGAAAGCAGGGCTAGTGAAGCTGTATGATTGGCCATTAAAGAAAAAACAAGGCGTCTCTGCAAACACTCCCACCCATTGGTTGGCTGAAAAGAGCAAATAGGGCGTTGCTAGTGAAGCTGTATGATTGGTCGTTAAAGAAAAAACATGCGTCTCTGCCACCATTGGCTGAAAAAAGCAGGGCTAGTGTCTGCTATTGGTCATTGCTGTGACGCTCCACCATTGGCTGAAAAAAGCAGGGCTAGTGGGGCTGATTGGTCATTAAAGAAAAAACAGGCGTCTCTGCAAACGCTCCACCATTGGCTGAAAAAAAGCAAGGCTAGTGTCTGCTATTGGTCATTGTGATTGGTAATTAAAGAAAAAACAAATATGGCGTCTCTGTAAACGCCCCACCATTGGCTGAAAAAAGCAGGGCTAATGGGGCTGATTGGTCATTGCGGCGACTCTGCTAACCATTGGATGGTTCACTCGGGGGCGGAGTCTCGGACCCCCACCAAAATCATCATTGCATCAAGTGGACTGAAGGCTCTACCGCAACCCATTAATTTGAAGAAACTCGACACAGTATGATGGACTCGGACTCGGTGTTAGAACTAAAAGAGTGTTGTGTCTGCCATAAAGTGATTGGAAAGAAATATATCCCAAACCACATGTACTTTAGTGAGCACAAAATAATAGTGGGCCTATGTGATCGAACATGCTATCAATTAAGACCCATCAAAGTTAGTTGCCGATATTTTGGAAAGTATTCTGGGTTAAACTCGCCCCATGCTGAAAGAAAAACCTTTTACTTTCGCCATACACGACTACCTCCTAGAATGCCGCATGGAAACAAGCAGTGAAGAACAGAAGCCGCTGTGTGTGATACCTCCAGAAGTGATGGACCTTTTGGGAAGAAACAGTATTTCAAAATAGGTAGAGATTTGCAAATAAAATTCATAGAATTCATTGATTTTTTATTCCCACCTCTCCTTTTGGAATATAAATTGATTTTATACAAAACCACAATCAGTCATTAAAAAATGGTTTCTTCAGAGTTTATCGTTTTGCAAGCTGCTCTGACAAGAAAAAATACACACGGAAAAAATGCCGAAACCTGGAGTCGAACCGAGGGTCTTTAGATTTTCAGTCTAACGCTCTTGCCACTGAGCTACTTCGGCTATGTAAATGAAACACAGATGATATGAATAGAATTTAATTTTCAAAATCAGTCATAATGAAAGAGTAATATTTGTAAACTTGCACATATTTTCGAAAATTCGCCACATTGAACTGCATTATTTCGTTGCTCATCGTAGTCGTACACACTGCAACTTCTGCTAGCCTGTTCCATGAGAGAGAGAGAGAGAGGGTGGGGGACGACTCAACCAAATCTTGCAGCATATATCGTATTTCGATGTGATTGATTCAAAATTGGAGCGATCGTTCGAGATGTTTCGGCAATACGTCTCTGGAAACGAAATCGATCGATCGGAAAATTCTCCCAAAATTTGCTTCTTGATTGTCTGTAGGCAAATTGCCACACATACAAGTAGTGCACTTGATTAATATCCTCGTTGAATGTCACTTTCTTCATGTTGAACTTTGAACTTCAATAGATATTTGAGCAAAAATTTGAAAATTTGCATCAACGATACACTTGTAATAAAGTATAGTAGTCCTGCAATTGTTTTTATATCAGATTCGAGACACAGCTTGGCAGGTTCGATTTTCTTCCAATCAGGTAAGTCTCCAAAACTGCGGTCTTCAAAAACAAGTCTCAGCTTGTAAGAATTGGAATGGGCAGGTATTTCGGCACTCAAAACATGCAGATGACCTTCATTCAGAGCAGTCGGAATCATTGGCATCCAATTTGAAGGCCACGTTTCGTTTCTATAGCCGCTAGCATTTTCAAAGGTAACAAACACTTTGGTCACTTTATCCGGCGGATTGATGTACAGAATATTGGAAAAAATGGCAGACAAGATTATATAACTTGATCTTAACACGGCCATTGCAGACAATCAACTGATCTCCCAATCGACTCACTCATACATTTATAAAACACAAAGACATGAAAACATTTTATTTTTCAGAAATAGGTACAGGTGTTATTCTACGTGTAGGTTTTACATTGAATTTAAATCTATTCAAATTGCAAAATACGTTTTTCCATGTAGGTGAGGACGACGACGATGATCTCAGGTGCTCAGATGAATTTTCAGGATAGGCTACCATACCATTTGCTGCACTACCCACGTCCATATTGCGAAACAGTGAATCAGACTACAACGCGTCTTTTTACCTCTATGATTGATGCACAGCGGTTTCTCAAAGGTAAAAACAGGTGGCTGATTGGGCGTTGTCGTTGTAGTGGCCTCGGTGTGGAATTTTTCCAAATTAACAATGTGTGGTGGTTTTGATGCGTATTCGGCAAAGTAATTTTGGAGAATGTCGAATTTTTGATGGCCCTTCACATAAATAACATCGAAATCCGTTAAAGTTTGCCAAATACTGTACAAATCAGAGTATTCGACGAAACCATCGGAATATCGCAAGCCGTGCACGTTCTGTTCGACATATCTCACTTGACGTTTCTCTGCAGCAGAAAGTGAACTATACGGCTTCGGAGGTTTCATCAAAAAATAATTCGTCTGCGTCCCATTGGTTATGGCAATTTCTTTGGGGTAAAACACACCACTCAAATCAAAACCTTGAATGTCTACTGCTACAAGCTTCATCTTCGGCGTCTCTCATACAACTGATCGTAACCCGCTCAGCTTCAAGATAAATGTCTAACTATCTCACTCAAAGGTAAATTTTCTATAACACAATCGTGAATTATGATGCAATAGGCACGTGTGTTGGCAGGGAACCCATTTTTAGCTTCAATATCGAGCTTCACATCCACCGTACTCGATTTCACAAATTCAGCTCTTTTCGAAACGTCTACCACGAAAATAGCTCGATTTTTGAATGTTACATAATCGAGTAGTGGCTGTTTTCTCGAAGTGTTCATGTAGCTGGAGTAGAATTCGGTGTATGTGCGATGCGCCTCAACGAAATCGTTCTTTGCAAAATCCAGTCTCATTCGCTCGTGTGGGTAGATGTCGCTGTTCAAAGTCAATCTGATATCCATCAAATCGATATTGTCAAAGTAGGTGGGATCTTTGCGCAGGTTGTCCACACGATCTGTTTGGAATACTGTGATGATATATCGAGGGCTCTCCATGGCAGAAGCAGTTTTGACAGCCCAAATTTCTTTCGTAGACCCTGTAGTCAATGCAGGCAGTTCATGAAGCTCCCATTTTCGATACGGCATCATTATAGGTGTATCAGATTTGATGGATTGCAACAAATTCAATCGAATTTCATCATTTGGGAAAATATGCTTCACCTTCAATTCGATACTTTCGATTGTCAATTGAGCTTTAGTCTCTCCAGGTTCAGTCGCCACATCTTTGATGAATATGCTGTTGTTGTCGTTGCGTGCACGAACCAAACGTAGAGACTGTTTACCGCATGTAGCAAAAGTATAGTCATTGAAAATACCCAAAAGGTGTCTGAGAGGTATGTGAAAGTTGAAAAATCCATCAGCATCGTTTGTTAGAGATCCATTGGGATAATTCCATCCAGATGTACACATGTGTTTGGTATCGTCTGCACTATAGCACAAGTATCCTCTGAGTGTACTCACAATTCCAGGATTACGAACTGTATCCAATTCTTTGCCATTGAGCTCGTAAGATATGGAATCGAAAAAGAAAGCTGGTGCATTATTAACAAAATTAACAGTCCCATTGCCAGCAGACTTCTTCATTGTTCCTCTAACACTAATGACGGCATCGTACATGAGCAACCATGCATCACTCTGTTGAATTGAAATTTCGACAATATCATTATTTTCGAACGATTTCACATATGGGTAATGAGTTCTAGTTTCCAAACGTTGGATGGATTCGTCGAATTGAGGACGGCGGTAGACGTCGAACACGTGTCGAGACAACATTGTAACCCAATGATTGTAGAAAGCGACGATTTGCAGCGGAAAGTTTGACTGATCTGCTCGGCAGCTTCTCCACTACTGGGGGTGCAGAGGTGTGAGCATTGAATATATCATCGAAAACCAGACCCATTACAATTTTTTCAGAACCAATCTTATGACATTAAGTTCACCTCTGAAATCCACAGGTTTGAAATCCTGATCGAGTATGTGTACTGTAATATTGTTTATTTCACCTTTGCTCGACACAGGTAGATAGATCAAATTTAGTGGAACTTCGTCGATGGCAAAACCGGGGTCGTCCCTAGGTGCAAACTCGTAGATGGTATGTGAAGGTCGTCCGTTGAAATATGCACCCGAAGTTATATTACAATCCAGGTGAATTGTTCGAACTTTAACAATTTTCACAGGTAGATCAGACTTGTGAACTTGACCAGGTGGCAGTAATCTCTGTGAGAATCCCAATAATCTTCCGATACAGTCGTCAGGTCGAAAATCAATAGCGTGTACTTTGCTGTATATTTCACACTCTAGAGTATTGAGGTTAGCTTTCAGAGAAAATACTTTATCACTTATATCGTCGTCCTCCTTTTCTCCACTTTCAGCGTCGTCGTCGTCGTTTTTCTTACTCTTTTTAACTTCCTTGGGTTTTTCCACGAATTTCGTGAGGAATTTGGCAATGTTAGTGATTTCGTAGGAACCAATGGGAATACTGATGATTTCTCTCTTGGTCGTATCGGCGTTCTTGAAATAGTAAAACTTTCTATTACCCTCCTCAACGTTGGGAATGCTGTTGTACGAGTGGAAACCAATCAATGCCAATCCGTATTCGGAGTCAGGGTCCAAGGAAATTGGGTTGGTAAAGTCACTGCTAGCTGTGGAAGTATGACTTGTCAGTGTGACAATCAGAGACATGACTGAACCTCATTATCGACTGCTATTAGTTTTATAGAGGAATTCCAAGCACAAGTGTCCACAATTTGACTCATTAAAATTTTGATAGCGATCATTGTTGTATGAAATTTTGACATTTTTTCCCAGGTATTGCACCAATTCCACAGGTGGTTTCAAATTGCCAAAACTGTCGAAATATTCCACCTTATTGCCTTGTTTGCGGTAAGCTACCCAATGAGTTCCTTTGTTCTTTTGAAGGTCCAAATTTATGATGGCACATTCTTTGTAAGCAGGTCGAGTGAAATTTGCGAGTTGATCACGCATAAAGACTCCCTTGAAATGGGGAATTTTCAAACGTTTCACATATCGCATCAACTCCACATCGTAGAGCGCTCTATTGGGTAGCTTCAACGGGAGTTTTTTTGTTTTCGCAGAAAAATCCCATAGCCACGACGACTTTTCCTCAAAAATAATCCAGAGCCCTGTTTTCCAATCTCTTCCATTGCCTTGTTGTGTCGATGATCTTCTTCAAGTTTTTTCTTTGCATTCTTTGCATCAATCACAGTCTTGGCAACGCCAGCTGCACCACCAGCCAAACCACCTAGGGCGCTAAGTGCAGCAAATATTGGTATCAAAGGTAGAATACCACCACTTTTTCCATCGATAGGTATTATTCGTGGAATTCGAATCTTTTTGCGACCTCCTTCTTGTTTAATCAAACGTCTAGCAACACGCAGAGCAGCCAGCGATGTCTTGCGAACATCACCCGAATTGAGGGATTTGAGAGATTTTTTAATTTTCTGAACGATGGCCCTTTTGAATGATGTCTTTTTCACACCCATACCGAGTTTGCGTTTGGTCTTCATGGCCGTCGTTACGAACCAAGAGGCTGCTTTCTCTCCCACAGTAGCGTCTTTCGATTTGAATCGCTCCCAAGCACTGTTCTCCAACTCCAAATCAGCCTTATGACGATCTTCCAAGGACTTGTTTTGAGAGTAGGCTATGTCGTGACGGCGACAGGATGAGTCTAGACCATTAATGCCCTTTTGACCGAGAGCTAACCTCTTTTGCAACCGTGTTCCAGGACCACAAAACTGATAACCAGGTAAGTGTAATTCAATGGGAAGTTTATTGATTAGAGTATTTACAATACCACCACCTTGTCGTTCGAAGGTTAGCATAATACTGAGACGCGTACAACATCTTTGTATATAAAAAGGTATCTGTGTGGAGGGCTTTCTCAGTATAGTCATCGGACGCCATGAAGGTCACCCAGCAAAAATGTGCACTACCTATTGAAAATTTGGATTTTGTGAAAGTGTCGAAAAATAGCAAACATGGCGAACTATTACCCGATTCTTTTCGAGCAATATTTTGCGGTCCAAGTGGATGTGGCAAGACCAATGCCATGCTGAGTTTGTTATTCAATCCGAATGGCGCTAAATTCAAAAATGTCTACGTCTACTCGAAATCATTGTACCAACCCAAATATCAGCTACTTCAAGATGTGTTGGCAAAGGTGAAAGGTATGGGCTACTTCCCCTTCAAAGATAACGATGAAATAATCGACCCGGCTGAAGCTCGAGAACATTCCATATTCATTTTCGACGATGTGGCTTGCGATAAACAAAATAAAATTAGGGAATATTATGCAATGTGTCGGCACAAGTCAATCGATGCCGCCTACCTTTGCCAAACTTACTCGAAAATTCCCAAACAATTGATACGAGACAATTGTAATATCATTGTATTATTCAAGCAGGATGACATGAATTTGAAACATGTCTTTGATGAACATGTCTCACCCGATTTCACCTACGACGAATTCAAGACACTGTGCTCGAAATGTTGGAACGAAAAATTTGGCACTTTGGTCATTGTCAAGGATTTCGATGTGAAAAATGGTCGGTATCGCATGGGTTTCGACAAATATATTTCCTAACATGTGTGCATATCGATCAGTATTCATCATCATGCCGTCAACAAGCCACATGAAAGAGAGTATCGCCGATGTTGAGAGAAAAGTTAAAGTGAAACAATTGTCCAAAGCAGTCCGAAAAAAATATTTGGCATTGAAATTGGGCAGATCTGAAGATGATGAGTCATTGAGAAAACTTTTTGCACCCATTACAACACCACTAAAGCAGATTGTTTCATTACAACAACAACAACAACAAAAGCCACCAGTTCAACAAAAACCAATTTTTAAAAAAATTAAAAAAATTGAACCGGTCATCAAGCAGGAGCCGTCGTCGTCTGTCCCCCATATTTCCGACGATGGCGAAGATGGCAACTCTGAAGATGATACATTTGAAAACGAGGAAACGTCGGCGGCGGAGGCAGCGTCTAAACATCCAGATGAGACGATGGAACCATCTCAAATTATCGATCAGTACACTCAAGCTGTAATAAACAAGGCACCTGGCACAGATGTCATTTATGGTCCAAAATTCAATTTAGAGTTGAATCAATTGACACTTGGCAATATTCCGATAGAATTCAATAGGAAAACCGGTGACATACATGTGGGTGGAAGGAAATTCAAAGGTACTCCTGGACTATATAATTTAATATTTCTCAATGAACCAGAATATCACGACGATGATTTGCAAGCATACATTGCAATTTTAAAAATGAGTGGTGTTCATTTAACATCGAGAAACACGCTCAAATCTTCTACCATATCGAAATATGAGCAAGTCATACGACCTGCTTTCCTGAGAAAGCCCTCACAAAAAAATAAGAGTGGCAGTGGTATGTCTCTCACCTATAACATCAAACCCATGGAGTATATATATTGGGATGATGTCAATGAACTGGTCGACAGACTTCGATTACTCATGGCTGCAAAGGCTGCTGGAAATACATCTGTCGACAATGAGATCGTGGCAATAATCAATGAGTTGAAGGAGGCTGGAGTCATCCAATAAATATGAGTGTTTTCACCTGTACTGCATCAGTCTCATTATGAGTATCAACAAGTTCGGTTACTCTGCCAAATCGGCATCAGACGACGGGTCGCAAGGTAATTGTGAGTACTCAGGTATAGTCTTAAACTATACTCACGATGGAAATATTGATGCAGATTTTTTGAAAATAAGTAATGTCAAGATGCCAACAGATGGTGAAGATGTGGCCAATAAGAAATATGTGGATAACTCTACGGATAACTTGCTCGAACAAATTACACGAGAAGCTTTGGAAAGCTTTGTGCACAGCGAAAACAAGATATAGTAAATGCTATGAATTTGAGAAGTAAAAATATTCGAGAAGCCATGTTACTTATCGATAAACGAATTGCAAATACCGATGAACAACTTGCTGATTTCAAGATGAAAACTACCTCTCAAATGGATAATCTACAGAACGATTCGGTTGCACATACCAATGACATCGATCAATTGATAGATGAACAAACCACCTTGAGTACCTATATAAAAACTATTGCAAAACAATGCAATGAAGGTTATACTCTGACTGAGCAAGTATTGGCTAAACATGAAAAGGATATCATCTCAATGAAAAAGGATACACATTCGAAACTTACGGCTGTCAACGCTGATATCACCAAAATAAATTCAGCTATACTTGAGGTAAAAGCTGCCATCGATACCTTGATCAAATCGCAAAAAGACACGCCGAAGCCAAAACTTACAGTATAGTATGTGCCATTGGAATGGCAGGACATTCAAGTGAGAAAATTCAGCTGGTAAATGAGTTACATCGTCCAGTTCGCAAAAACTTTCCACGCCGTCGCACCATAATCAAGGGTTTGGATGATTTGTGGCAAATGGACCTTGCCGATCTTCAAAATTATGCCAAAATCAACCGAAACTACAAGTACATTTTGGTTGTCATCGATACCTTTTCCAAATACCTATGGGCTGAGCCGATCAAAAGTAAAACGGCTGCTGACGTCACCGATGCGATGCGCGAAATTTTGAAAAGGAGTGGAGGACGATGTCCCAAAAATCTACAGTCAGATTTGGGCAAAGAGTTCTACAATGCAACGTTCCAAAATTTAATGAAGAAACACCAAATCAATCATTATAGTACGTATACTGTGAAAAAAGCTGCTATTGCCGAACGTGTGATTCGAACTTTGAAAGAGAAACTCTTCAAACATTTCAGTTTGAATGGCTCCTACAAGTGGCTGGATATTCTGCCGCAACTCGTTCAGAATTACAACAATCGCAAACATCGCACCATCAACATGCGACCCTCGGATGTTACGAAAGCCAATGAACAGCACGTTCTCAACACTGCCTATAATTTCATCAAAATTGCTACTGGACGAAGAAAATTCCAAGTCGGTGATATGGTTCGCATTTCCAAGGCCAAACATATTTTCGAAAAAGGTTATGTGCCCAATTGGACGTGTGAGATATTTCGTGTGGCTAAAGTCAAAATTACCAACCCCATTACCTACTTGTTGGAAGATTTGCAGGGACGTCCAATCAGTGGCGCTTTCTACGAAGAAGAATTACAAAAATCAAAAAATCCCGATGTTTATCTGGTGGAGAAAGTGCTTAGAAAGAAGGGCAATAAGGTCTATGTGAAATGGCTGGGTTTGGACAAATCACATAACAGTTGGATTGATGCATCGAATCGTTTGTAATGGAAAACTAGCACAAATATTCAGTTACATGGGGGCCTTTCGAACCACAATCAATATCCGGATGTGCGCTCGATGGTATAAATTCGGCGAAAATTCCAAAAATTTAATCAGTCTAGTAGCAATCATGTCTGAAGATCGTAGCGTTGAGTCATCTACTTCTGATTACGATTCGTCTGATCACTTTGATTATGATGCTGAATTGGATCGAGTGTGTCGAATGTATCAAGAAGCCATCAAATGTGAACGTTTCTACATACTCAATTCAGTGTTCAACTTTGGTGCGAATTTATTCAACTTACATTGTGGCCTTAGTCCTGCACGAGGCTTCGAACCTGCAGTGAAGCTGATTTATTCGCTGAATTCCGACTGTCACATGTCATTCAATACCTACGAATGGGGTGTCTTCATCAGTTTGCTGAGCAGATTATCAGATGGTGTACCTGCTGCGGCGATGCTCTCAGATTGCGGAGACACCATCCACATCACGTTGAAGTGCAGCGAAGATACGAAGTTGTGCGTTATTTCCAAAGACATTGAAATGTTTCATTTGTTGGAGAGTGATGTATATGAAATTTTGCAATTGGACACTCTCATCAGTCAAAAATTTAGCATGTTGTCGAAAATGAAATTTTCCGAATATTATCATAATTTTTTGCAAACAGCTTCAAAAATTTCTCAACAGGCTGATTCAGAAAGTATTATATATGCTTTATGCGATTTATGTAGTAGTTGCGAAAGCTATTGTATGCGAGAATGCATGTATTTCATTAGAGATAAAGTATTGATTGATTTGGATAGAAAGAAATTTCAATAAATATGAAATATATCTTCGTTAGAGTTTCATTTCAGTTGTGGCAATGGAGGTGGAAGCAAGAATGTTTGTGACACCTGAATTCAACACCTATGTGGATAGACTCGAAACTTTTCGTAATTGGAAGTCTGAATTTCCAAAAGATGAACTTGCTGATGCCGGATTCATTTATACTGGCAGAGATGATGTAGTTGTGTGTCCAAAGTGTCACATTGAAGGATTTAGATGGGAGGTTGGAGATGACCCTCTGATGGATCATTTCAGATGGCAACCTGATTGTCAATTTTTTGATGATGAAGGAGATTATGTGAGACGAAAAAGACGCCCCGTATATAAAGATAAAGTTAATTTTGAGGCTCGATTGAAGACGTTCGACGATTGGCCTGTATGTATTCGACAAAAACCACATGACCTCGCCGAGGCAGGATTCTTCTATACCGGCAGAAGTGATCGAGTAAAGTGCTTCTACTGTGGCCTCGAAGTGAGAGAGTGGATGCCTGAAGATGAAATTTGGACTCAACATCAAATCTACCATGATAAATGTGAATTTTGGAAACTCAAAAATCCAAATTTTGAACTCAAAAACCTTCAATCTCCACCAACACATTATACTTGTAAAATTTGTTTAGAAAATGAAATGAATGTTGTGTTTATGCCTTGTAAACACTTGGCTTGTTGCGTGGATTGTTCTATTGAATGTGAAACTTGCCCAATATGTAGAACATCTATAGCATCTTTTTTGAGAATTTTTGTATCATAGTAAAAATATGTACATTGACCTTTCGAAAAATAAAAAAACAAAATACACATTATGGACTTTTATTACAAAAATCACAATATGGGTTTATATTTCAAAAACATATAAGTAATTGATATTCAATTGTGTTCATGTCGTGTGATTCATAATACTGTAATGCCCCCAGGGTAGTGTGTCGTCTGAGTCTTCAGATAAGCAGCGTTTGTCATCGAATGCGCTTAAAGCGATTTTTGTTTGTTCTGTCGAGTAGACATTGTGCTGTTTCGATTGAATTGTACGTTGAGTTTTATGGAGAACCTTCTGTTCACGTAAACATTTAAAGTAATCTTGAAACGTAATTTCGTTTTTGACTACATTATATTTGACGCCTTTTGACTTTTTGACACATTTCGGATTTTGCGTTGGAACATCAACCAAAAAAGAGTACATTTTCGATCTCAGACCAACGAACTCAGTCATTATTTGGCCGTTATTTTCATCCTTCATCAATCCAATTACTTTCTTGTTTTTTAACGGCATGTTATATATGTTATTTGGAGGGTAATCGCTGGTATCGAATTTATGTATATCCTCCTTGATTGTTTCATACACATCATCGTGGATTATTTCGTAGATGAGAGAATCTGTATCTGTATAGAGAAGCTTACAAGCGTCAATACCGAATTTTGGCAACATATACTGATAATGAAAATCGTATACTACAGTTTTTGAAAGATCCAAAATTGCCATACCTATGTACAAGGGTTTGTCGAAAACTAATTCAGCTTTCTGCATTTCAATAGCCATCAGATGTTCATCGAAAATTGTTCTATTTTTGAAAGTTGGACTTGCAATTAAATTTTTGGCCCCATAACGTCCCTCCCACTGAGAAACTAATTTGACTATTCGGTGCTTCCGTATGTTCTGCATCGTTTTACCGAAAACGGCGTTATTTAAAAGCTTGTATAGATTTTTTTCGAAACTATTGGTTGCCGCAGTCCTAAGCGCGGTATTGAAGTCTATGTAGGGTTTCAACCATGCAGATTGTTTAAATTCCAAAACACGGTGAATTTTAGTTAGAACCAATCCATTTGCCAAGGCCTGTTTTAAATTCCTATAGTGCATAACATATTTTTCCTTATTATACAGAGTGGTCATTAATTTGGCAAGTTTTGATTTTGGAGGCCGTCTATGTTCAGGTGCAAAAGGTAGATCGCGATGTTCATCGTGAAGATGTTCTGGATATGCCAAATCGACTTCCAAAACATAACCGATATCCCCATCATCAGGTACAGTTGTGACATCAATATTTGTGTCAACCCACTTGAATTCACCGTATGGCAAATACTGACATATAGGTTATTCACATCATAATACATTACATATTTGGACGCTTTTTTGCCATCGTACCCGGGCATATATTTATTGTTGGCCTTCGAGTAGCGATTGCATGCTTGTGAAACACCACCGCGTATACCTTTTTCCCAAAATAGCAGCATATCAACATCTTGTAACGTTTCCAGCCGACATCCTGTATATTTCAACATACAACTCCAAGTATAACCGGGGAGTGTGAAATAATGTGCAGGATCCAGGCCGTACGTTTCATGACTTTTAGTTCGAAATTTTTCAAAAACGTCAGTCAAAAGCATAATGTCAGTTTTCAAATGAAGGTCACTGTATTCACCTAGATTTCGAATATTGAACGCCTTCCATATTGTGAGCGCATGCTCATAATCTTCCTCATCAATCATTGAATCGTTTAATTCATTATAAAAGTGATTGCGAGATGGTAGCTGTATATCATCTAGTTTTTCAATGTGATCAACGTAATCATAAGGAAATATGCCTTTGCGCGTGAGTAATTTGAAGGAATCGTCGTTATCCAAATGTCGGAATTCAGTTTTCAGTGCTTTGAAATCGTCCGGTTGCATGGTTGAAACGAGGGAATCGAGAGAGGCTGCCAAGAATCGCAGCGAGTCGATGAAGCGAAATTTTATATCTGTTTCTTCATCATATTTCGTAAATGAAATGTATTTTTCTTTATTGACCGGTAAAACTGTGAGACGTTTTCGGGTGCTACAACGTGCCAACTTTCTGATTATAAAATGACTATCATATCCACTTAAATTGTGAAACACAACTGGAACTACATAAGTCTTTTTGTAGCCCAAGTTGCATCGCGCATGCGCGAATCCGCGAAATTTTCCTGTAAAGTGATTATGATCTCGATTGATTTTATCTTTGCTGTTGAAAGGTTTTTCGCAAATATGGCAATGTGTGGATGCATCTTTCAAATCTACATGTTCATCCATGGGAATGATAGTCTTTATTTTTGCTTGAATGAATTTCGCTTCATCCTCCATCTGCTTGACAAACCAATCCATACAGTCAGACCCTCGATAGCTTTCGAAATGAGAGAGCGATTCATCGTAGGAGCACTTCAAAAAATATCCCGCACTGAAAGGTACATGTTTCTGATATCGAGCCGTATTTTTGAAGCTCACACCCTCTTTCAATGGTTTTAGGAGAGATTCAAAGTCTGCATAAATAACAAAAGGATTCTTCTCTTTATATAAATGATCTTTGAATTCTATATGTTTGTATGGTGGAAAGGAAATTTTACACTTATTATTATTTTGACAGTATTCAGAGTGTTTGTTTAAAGTCTCTTGCGAGGTGAAATAATTCAAACAAAAATCGCAAATGAAAACCTTGTTATGATGCTTCGTTACTTGACTCCTCACTAGTCTCGATAAATTTTTTATCCAACAGAAATGATACTTTATTTCAGTTTTATCATCATCAATTTCCATCGGTTCATAGTCATTCCCTGTTGGAAAATATACATTTTGAATCATTAGCAAATTTACGTGTCTCTCAAGTTTATTTTTGGTACATTTTACAACAACCACATTGTATTGATCTTTTTTCAATTCCAACGCGAAAACATTCACAGATATGTTATTGATTTTCTCAAATTTATCAATATCAGATATTCGCATAGGCATATCGATACCCTCCAAATTTAAAACCTCCGAATAATCAGGATATGAAAAAATTCTACACGGGTTAGATTTCACTGGATAAAGGGCGCTAACAATTGCCCAAGCAAAACAAGCATTATCGGAATTTTTAACATTGACGCAAGCATGTTTTTTCTTTATAGTTTCAGGTAGTTCAATGAAAGATTTTGCCCCATTACCCATTTCCAATTCATTTATATTAACTTCCAAACTCACAATTTCACTATCACGTTCTTGGAATTCTGAGAGTTTATTGGAAATCACATCGACGACATGTATCGAGAACCATTCCTTCAAGTCAGTCCCCCTATCAATGATAAAGTTTCGGGTATTGAAATATTTGAACTCTTTTTTAATTTGGGCAGCATCTGCATTATTCTTTATGAATACCCCGCAGAAAACAGTATTTGCTTTCAGTGAGGGGTATTGTTTTTTCAAAATATTGTTGATGCGGCTTTTGAAAAGCCAAAAGGCGTCGTCAAAAAATTGATTAATATTTTTATGTTTTAAATTCATAATAGCCCCTGTACGAATACGTCCTGCGAAAATTGAAAATATATCCTCCCACATAACCCTGTCACTACGTTTTTCTCTCAATCTTACACCACCCCCTACATGATTTTCTAAGTGTCGTCTTGTCAGCAGTCTGAAACGTTTGAGATGGCTCAAGTTTGTCTGAAGTTTCGTATAAATACCGTGTGAAGAAACGTCAACATTCCTAATAGCTCGATTGATTAGCGATATATTTTTATTGGCAAGTTTGATCCATCTTTCACGTTCCGCAACGGAGGAGTCCATCAAAATTTCCGCCAGAACTTTGCGGAAAATTTCAACAACTCCATCGCTTACACTTCCAATATCAGACATTACAGTATTATGAATTTTGGGCACAAACACTTGAAAATATCAATTACTAACCTCTTTTAGATATCGATGATCTCGAAAAGAATTTTTTGACCACTGTGTCCTCGGAAAACCAAGCCGTATTTCCCTGGGGTGAATTTCTCCAAGTTTTTCTTGATAACAGCTACACTTCTGTTAGGTAGGAAGACGTTATTCTTTTCCAACAGCACCAACGCAGTCTCTCCAAATTTGGTTGTTACAATTTTTATGCCACAAATCAAATGGGGCTGATCTTTGGGCAAATCAGATAGCTTGATTGTTTCCCTCGACTCTGAAAGGGTAACTTCTTTAATTTCTGATAGATCCATCTGTAAGTATATTGAACACTCAGAAAAAGCCCTCAAAATAATCAAAAATCTACTTACATTTATTGAAGATGTCTCCTCTGGATAGTAAAAACTATTTTCGGCTTGAAAAAACGTCGTAGATTGAAGCCTTTTGTTGTGTGTGTGTATGCAATGTGCGCTTCTGAACTGCAAAATCAGAAACGGTACTCGAAGTCACACACGCTCGTCAACACCAATCTGCACTGCAAAACTTCAACCACAATGTTCAAACAAACAGCTTTCGATGTTTTCTTCACCAACAAATGAATTAAACTGAATTATTACTCCAGAGCATGATATTTATGCTACGCCCACACTCTAGATAATTGAAATATTCATCTCAACGACTGGAAAAACCCATTGTTCATTAATTTTCTTATCGCATTGCATGTAAAAACCAATTTTGTTTATCTATTATTACTTCCTGTCAACACGTCTGGAGCAAGCTGATAACGAAATTGAATTTCCTGTTTGTTGCAGAAACTAATTTTGTTTATCTATTATTACTTCCTGTTGTTGCAGAAATTAATTCTTCTTATCTATTCATTATTTCATGTTTCAGTGCCTGCATTCAATTGATATGATTATCTCAATTCATTACCGTTTGGAAAAACCCATCTCGCAATATTTCATTCGAATGAATTGTTTTCAATCTCAATCATTGTCAACAGACTAAGAACAGTTGTGCTCCAATCCTCGTTGAAACAAGTGTGTGTGTGTGTGTGTTTACGTAATGGAGAATTGCGACAATAATTCCAAATTTTGGGAGTATATCTCCCAGAAGATTAATAGATATACTCCACCGCAGAATTTGTGGAACTATTTAATGGAAAAGTATGTGTGTGTTGTGAAATGTGTATCGTTTTAAAGTAATGTTGATTTTTTCAGTGGTTTGGATCTCTCTGATATGCCTGAAGACATTGAAGTGCCAAAAGAGATTTTCCAACAAGTGATTGACAGGCAAATCAATAGTTCATCCGATTTTCAACGGTGTGATGCGTCCACATCTAATTTTCCGTAAGTTTTCACGAATATTTCATTATTATATCAACTTATTCTTTAAATATTTTAGCTGTTCTGAAACAAGTCCGGCTCCGCCAACATTATTACCTCTCAATACTCCGGAATACTCTATAGAATGCAAATATTGCAGAAACATTTTTTGCTTCTGTGATTGGAGTATTGAATGGCACAGGGCACATCGGACGGATATTTTGAGGTGCGATGAAGTTATGGAGAACACTCCCGATGGTGTGCCGACGCTTGAAAATTCGTAAGTTCCATTGAATTTTCTATTTTTCCCACATAAAATTTACTTGATTTTGATGTTGTGTGTAAACAAAAACATTTCTCTTTGTTACAGTGTTACGAATAATGAGGTGATGATGCTGACTCCCGATGGTGTGCCGACGCTTGAAAATTCGTAAGTTCCATTGAATTTTCAATTTTTCCCACATAAAATTTACTTGATTTTGATGTTGTGTGTAAACAAAAACATTTTTCTTTGTTACAGTGTTACGAATAATGAGGTGATGATGCTGACTCCCGATGGTGTGCCGACGCTTGAAAATTCGTAAGTTCCATTGAATTTTCTATTTTTCCCACATAAAATTTACTTGATTTTGATGTTGTGTGTAAACAAAAACATTTTTCTTTGTTACAGTGTTACGAATAATGAAGTGATGATGCTGACTCCCGATGCTGTGCCGACGCTTGAAAATTCGTAAGTTCTATTAAATTTTCTAATTTTCCCACAAAAAATTTACTTGATTTTGATGTGTGTGTAAACCATTTTTCTTTGTTACAGTGTTACGATGTCTGCACACCTCAAGTACATGAAGGCGGTCCCGGAGGCCTTCACTCCAACTAAAGGATCGTCACAATCTGCAGGTTATGACTTGAGGAGTATTCAAGATATCACTATTCCTGCAAGGGGGAGAGCTATCATCGATACAGGATTGAGAATTCAACTGCCTGAGGGGTGTTATGGCAGAGTTGCCCCAAGATCGGGATTAGCTATAAATCATTTTATTGATGTTGGTGCTGGAGTTATTGATAAAGATTATAGGGGTATATTGAAAGTTATTTTGTTCAATCACTCTGAAAATAGCTTTAATGTTAGGGTAGGTGATCGGGTAGCACAACTCATTTGTGAAAAAATCTGCTACCCCGATCTAGTCGAAGTTTTTGCAATGCCTTCTACAGATAGGGGTAGCGGAGGATTAGGATCGACCGGCATTAATTGACTGTTTTTATATACCTGTTTTAATAAATTTTTAATAAAGTGTTTAATTTCTGGTTTTATGTCATGTGTTTCATTTTTATGATTGAAATATATTGGTTCGACTCTGGGTTTCAGCAATTTTTCCATCAAAGGTCTCCTCGAACGCAGTACCTTTGATGGAAAAATGTTGAAATTCAGAGCGAGGTGTACTAAGTCTCCAGCGGAGACGCCATATTTGTTTTTTCTTTAATTACCAATCACAGAGCTCCAGCGGAGACGTCATATTTTGTTTTTTCACATAACAGCCAATGGCAGAGCTCCGGCGGAGACGCCTTGTTTTTTTTCAGCCACCCAATGGTGGAGCGTCACAGCAATGACCAATAGCAGACACTAGCCTTGCTTTTTTTCAGCCAATGGTGGAGCGTTTGCAGAGACGCCTGTTTTTTCTTTAATGACCAATCAGCCCCACTAGCCCTGCTTTTTTCAGCCAATGGTGGAGCGTCACAGCAATGACCAATAGCAGACACTAGCCCTGCTTTTTTCAGCCAATGGTGGCAGAGACGCATGTTTTTTCTTTAACGACCAATCATACAGCTTCACTAGCAACGCCCTTTTTGCTCTTTTCAGCCAACCAATGGGTGGGAGTGTTTGCAGAGACGCCTTGTTTTTTCTTTAATGGCCAATCATACAGCTTCACTAGCCCTGCTTTCTTCATCAAACCAATGGTGGAGCGTTTGCAGAGACGCCATATTTGTTTTTTCTTTAACGATCAATCATACAGCTTCACTAGCAACGCCCTATTTGCTCTTGCAACCAACCACAAGCCACAAAAACACACCATTTTTTCACAACACTCATTTCTGCTTGCCATCATCCCTCTCCCCACCGGTTTGACGAAGAACTACACCCCCATCGACTGCTAAGACCTCATGGACAGCTCAGGCCATCGAGTGGCTCAAACTACCCCTGTGTTTTCGAATGCCCATTGACTCTCTACTAATATCGAATATATATCTATTTCCAAATGAATTCGCTTTACACTTTACCAAATTCAAATTCTGCAAGACAGGCGTACTGTCATCTCAACTCAAGGTCCGCTTGAAACGATTCACTGTATGATGTTATCGTACACTGTTGCCTCAAGTATTCATCGATCTAATCGCGTTCAGCTAACCGTGCCATCGGTCATCCTAAAAATGACATGGTGAAACAGCTTTGCTGATAACCGAGATTAAATCCCCAGGTTAACTTTAACGTAGATTACATAAACTTAGATTATATTATTTTTGGTGAAACCCGGCCTAAATAGAATACATTATTATATTTTTTAGTAATTCCTACAGTAGGAAATGAAGTAGATATTCCAAATGATGTGATAACTAACCATGTTGAAACTGAGCCTTTGGAGCCTGCCTTGGAGGCAACTGCACCAAAATCTATGCTGACCTCTGGGGTAGAACTTCCCCCAATATCTGAGCCACTACCTGAAATGCCTCACAATGAAAAGAGAATATTAGGTAAATAAAAGCAAAATGGTGAAATTGATAATATAAGTCCATTCATGCAAAAACTTATTACAGGTCCCAAAAGAACAAGATTAAATGAAAGTGGGTCCTGAAGGAGAAGTGCATTAGAATATTTACAGACCAAGGAAGCGGGGGAGGAAGTGTTAAAATTCAGACAGTTACATTCAGAAGAAGATAAATTGAATTTGGGAAAACAAAGAATTAATTTGGAGCAACAACGCCAAGAATTTGAAATGAAGGAGAGAAGGAACATATTTGATATGGAAAAAATTATGTTCAACCAAGAAATATTTGAAAGAGATCAAAAAACAAAAATTATAGAACAGCACCACCAATTAATAGAGTCACTACTGAAAAGATTGGAGAAATATGAAAACCAATAAATGTTTCATTCATTCATTCAGGAGTCTCTTTCAATTATTTTTTATGTACCAATGCAATAACTCTGTTGAATTGAAAAAAAAAATCCTGATTTAAGACTGATGCCCAAATAACTGTGATTCACTAGAATTCAGAAAGTGTTCTCGTTTGAAAATAATTATGTGTTTTTTGTTAAATTGAAATAGAATTCAATTTTTTTCGCAACTAAACTGCCGCTTTGACATTGACATGTGAATTCTTGAACAATCTTCGCAGTGCAATAATATTTGCATAAACTGAAATATTCACTCGCATATTATTTCTTGTTGAAAATATTGAACTTTCATTCCTATATTACCTATAGCTTGGCATTTCAATGTTCAAGTGGACAGCAGTTTGTTTGTTCTTTAGCTCCTATGGCCCGGTTTCTGCAACGATTTTAATCTGGATTATCTTGCTAACTGGAATATTTGTAACAATTCGTGTATTCAGAAATTCTAGTTACCAAGATAATCAAGATTAATGTCGTTGGTGAAACCGGGCCTTAGTTATATTAACTGATTATGAAGATTTTATTGAATTGAACTGGCCGATACTTGATGAAAATCCATATTAACAAAAATATATTACAGTTTTCTGTATGATTTCCACTTACAATGGGTTCACAAAACCGCTGCGGTTTTGTGAACCCATTCTAAGTGGAAATCATACAGGAAACTGTAATATATTTTTGTATGAAGATTTCATGTAAATGTTTTGAATAAAAATACTTTCTCATATAGTTTTTACTATATCTTTTATATCCATCAAGTATTTTCGATAAACTTTCTCCCCGATCCTATGAAAAAAAAAACAGTAAGATGATGAGATTTTAACATGTGTATTTATCAGGACCAAGAACATAAAAAGAGATTCCTCTAATAGGTATATCCTTTTAGTGTACCGTTTAGTTACAGAATCTAAAAGAACTTGATTTGTATAAAAATGAAATTACATAAAAAAAATCATATTGTAACAATATGACGTCTTCTGAAATACTATTGAGAACAGATTTTATACATATATATATATATATATATATATATATATATATATATATATATATAAGGTAAACGCACCATTAATTGACCCATACCCAATGAGTGACCATTCTTCAAAATTATGAATAAATCAAGGATGTGGTAATGACTTCTGTGGTTTTGATAGGTCAAACACTTGAGCTAACCTTTCAGGAAACCATACCTTGATATTTCGAACTGTTTCTAATGAAGTCACTCGTCAACATTTTTTGTTTGGTGTGATTTGGACTAGCTGTCATTGTTGAGAATTCTTAAGAAATTGGACAAGAATGTTGGTTTATTTGTGAATGTGCTATTGGTGAAAATTTGTCAAAGTAAGTCTTTTTATGCACTCATATTATAATTGATAGACGTAGTTGGTGTATTATTTATTTATAAACAAAGTTGATTGATATTTATATTTCTTTGTTGTTATGGTCAGATATTGGTACAGCATATTTAGTCCTGCACTGATATGTGACCAACGGGTCACCTATTGGAGCTCATAGAGTATCGTGAAATAAAGTTACCATATATTTTTTCCACATCACATGAAACTGGCAAAGCTAGTGTTGAAAACTAGGTGTGATATTTGCTTATTTTCCAATAAGTGACCATGGTCAGTTAATGGTACAGTACACATGGTCAGGTATTGGTGAGTAACATAATTAAATATTTTTCTGTTTTTTCAGATGCCGCAAACTACAATGCGATATACCACAGACTCAATGAATCAGGCGTTACAAGCTGTAAAGAATGGTGTTCCGGCCAGGACAGCAGCCAAGCAATTTGGCGTACCAAAAACAACCCTCTTATACAAATCGAGAGGCGATCTTCCTCTATTATGTCGTAAGGGACCACCAACCAATTTATCTCAAGAGGAAGGAAATGCTTTGGTGAAATGGTTACTTTATATTGGTGATAGAGGGTTCCCCGCTACCAAACCTCAACTCGTGGATTCAGTTGAGATGCTTATGAAAACCACGAAGAAGACAAATCATTGCAAAAAGAATTTATTAAAATTCAACTGCATCCAGGGCATCTGTTACTGAAGAAAAGATTCGCTCTTGGTTTTCAGAAATATTGCAGTATATTAACACTGAGGCATTAACTGAAGTATTCCAGGATCCAAAAAGAGTATAATGCAGATGAGACCGCATTTTTTTTTGTCCTCCAAGGGCGAAAAAGTTTTGATTCGAAAGGGAGAGAAAACTGTGTACAATCATATCAATAACGATGAAAAAGAAAATCTTACAACTCTGATGAATGTCAATGCTGCAGGGATGATTGTTCCACCAATGGTGGTCTTCAAGTATGAAAGAATACCACCTGTCATAGCGAGTTCGATGCCACAAACGTTTGGCATTGCAAAAAGTGAGTCAGGATGGATGACAGGACCCACCTTTTTCGAGTACATTTCAAATATATTCTATCCCTGGCTAGTGAAAAATGACATACCTGTTCCTGTCATTTTATTTTTAGATGACCACAGAAGCCACCTTACCCTAGCTCTTAGTAATTTTTGTTCTGAGAAGAAAATTGTTCTCATTGCATTATACCCAAACGCAACACATATGTTACAACCGCTAGATATAGCTGTATTCAGGCCCTTGAAATTTGGCTGGAAAAAGGAAGTCAAAAGCTGGAGAATTGAGAATGATGGTGCCAAATTTGAAAGAGAACGTTTTGGGATAGTGTTGAAAGCGGAAGTTGAAAGATATATTAATGTTGAAACAATCGCAAATGGATTCAGGTCCACAGGTTTATTTTCGTTAAATCCTGATGCAATCGAGTACAATCAAGAAGTTGACATGAAAACTGAAGATAATGACCAAGAAAAGCAATTGAAAAAACATTTTTCGAGATATTCCGAGAGTAAAATAAATTTCGATACTCTGAACACTTTCAAAACGAGTTCAATAACATGGACTGGCAAAAATGAAGATGAATCACTCTTTAGAGTTTGGCAAAAAATATCCAATGAGGTGAACAGTCTTGATAGAACGAGGATAGACAGTGTGAATGACCATACCAATGAGGTAAAGAGTCTTTATAGAACGAGGATAGACAGTGAGAATGGCCAAAAAGCCACTGATGTAAATAATATCCAACACGCGGATGGGGATGCTTCAGCAACACACAAGGCAGCACCAATAACTGATGATGAAGATCAGCAGACCAATGCAGCACCAATTACTAATAATGAAGATCAGCAAACCAACGCAGCAACAATTATTGATGATGAAGATCAGCAGACCAATACAAAGGCCAAGCTCTTCAATTCCTTTTGACATATCTTCACCTTTTAAAAAGTGTTTGTTTTGGCCTGAGCCAACAAAAAAATATCCTACGTGGCCTCTTCAGAAGAGTGGCAGGCTTACCATATTAAAAACAACAGATTGAAGATCAGAAAGAGAAAGAAAAAGTAGAAAGGAAGCGTAAAAGAGAAGAAAAAAAATGAAATTACCTGAACCAAAAATTAGAAGAATGAAAAAAAGTATTTGATGGAGACACATCTTCTAATTCTTCTCTAGAAATGAATTTGAAGAGTGAGGGTGACGGAGATGATTGGGGACATGTAAATGAAGATGAAGATGAAGGAGATAATAACAACGTATACAAAATTGGACATCACGTTATTGTCAAATATGATGATAGTTTTTATCCAGGAAAAGTAAAAGATAAAAATATTTCCAAATATTTGATATCAGTTATGGTATCAAGTAGCATAAATAACTGGATGTGGCCTGTCAATAAAGATGAAATTTAGTACGATGAAGGGGAAATCTTTCAAATAATTCCAGAACCAATTGCTTTAAATGAAAGAGGAATTCATTAAGTTCCACAACTGGAGAAGTATATAACCAATACTTGAGAAAACCCCAATGAAAGGCTATAGAGCACGGCAACTCGAAGTGTCGGAGAGCTGGGCTAGAGTTACGACAATTTTGTGAAGCCTTTACTGAGCGCCACCGTTTTTCAAAAAGAAATAGGAAATTTGTATAATCGATGCCCTTGAATTCAAAGACTAATTAAGACTAGGAAACAAAGTTCATTACTTGGAAAGTTGTTCTCACAAGAGGTATGGGATATAAATTTAAAAAGCAGCTGTGAATTCTAAAACATTTCTGGTGGATTCATGCAGCAATCGTAGCTCGGAAGTCGGTAATCGGAACTCGGAAATAGTAAGTCTTAATTCGTAACAAAATATGCACTATTCATGCAGAAATCTTAAGAACTGTCTAATCGTAAGACAAGCTTTCCTAATTGGTCGATTTGACGCAGTAAGTATTGAAACATGGTTAACTTTCCTTACGAATACCGATTTGCGATAGCTACATGAACGATCTTATCGAAAGTCATTGACTGAACTTCTTCCGACTTATTTCTTACGACTTGCGAATTCCGACTTCCGAGCTACGATTGCTGCATGAATCCACCATTACTCATGAATTATTTTATATGCCAAGGGACAAGATTGTTTGATGGGGCCCGATTATAGATTTATAAAAGGTTTACAAAAATTTGAGCTGTACCACAGCTTTTTTCATTAATTCATGTGAGAATTAATTTTAAATATACAACTAATGGCTGCTGCCTACATGAATAGGTTGATTATGATATGATGAATTGCTTCAAAACGGTGTCTGCTCTCACTCGAAATAGAGAAGTCATACGACCTGATGGTGGAGAAAAATGGCTCTTCAGTTTCCTGGTATTCTCAATCATAAAGGGCACAGGAATACTATGGTGGTAGATCCCAGCTATTTTTCAATAATTAATATATGGACAAAACAGCACACTATGGACTCCAAGCATTGGTTGTTTCCAAATATTAAAGAGATTGCTCCTAGCTCAAAAAATTATAATCCTTAGTACATGATTGTTCTAATGAAAATTGGGTTTCATTTAACTTCTGGCATGGAAGTCATAAAAAAAACTTTGATGGTCAGCCTTCTCCCTTTTTATTCAGCCTTAAATATTCCATTTAACTGGATGGCCACAGGAATACTCAACTCAACTCAAAATGTTTCACGGCTTGCTTGCTCTGATTTGAGCTTCAACAGCAAAAATGCCAAAAAGGCGGAAATACGCCTCAAAATCATATTTATACATCAACATTTTTTTTGCTATCTTTGAAGTCCTTGAAAATTGGACGACACAGAATCTTTCTTCATGCTGAGTTTGGGGAAATAAAAGTCCCTAGATTCAAGAGTGCGTCTCACACAGAAACAGAACGCTTTGTTCGGAGTGGTGTCCTATCATTTGATCACGGGCGGAACTACACTTTGAATCGCCAAATTGATTCTTGACCACCGAACAACATGCGCTTGTACCCTAATGTCAGAACGAATTACAGATGTCTGTCATGAAATTAACAACTAGCAAACTATAACCTCAGATAATATGAAAAATATACTAGTAAACATGCATCAAAGCGATGGAATGAAATTAATATTGGAACAACCAAGATACCTGAAATCCAGGGTGCCTGAAATGAAAGAAAAACATATGAATCACACAATATAACTTGCTACAAATAACCAAACCTCAGCCAGGCCACATCAATCCCTCAGGAGAAAAAACCCATGGAATATTACTTTTCCGCAACTACTTTAAAACGGTATTTTATAGCGTTACAATCACCCTCTTCTAAGGAATAAATTTTTCATTGCAATGACAAATTTCCCTAGCCTCATTTTCTAGAACTCACAACTATTGATGGACCATTAATTCAGTAAGGTAAATGTCCGGATTGCTGACAGTGTCCCAATTTCGGACAGAATTAATTCCAATTGAAATATCAAGAAATGTATTCAAGAGAATAACAATATGTATATAGTAAAGCCATCTATGGTCATAATCGAAAATCGTCCACCAAAATCATCAGTCATACCAACTTTCATTTACTTTATTCGTTCGTTGAAAAAGGCGGTGACTGAGTGGCGGTGATTTCGGTGTTGTTCTTATAGTGAATCAGGATTTGCAGACACTTTTCAGGTAAGTTTCTTGTCACATTATATTCAATATTGCATGTTTTAATGTTGTAGTGGTTTTTTTACTATCGTTATGGTATTTTTTTGTGATAAAATAACGTTTATAAATTATAACCTGAAATTTATAGGGGTGTCCGTAATAGGGACAGTTAACATTCTCATTTCCTAATTCTGACATAGACTGCCCGAATTAGGTTCACATTGAAATTATATTATACACATATCTCCTACATTTTCAACTAAACTGAATGCGGTAATCTATTTTTATAAAGTGTTTAGTGCGAAACAGATATGGTAACCTAATTCGGACACGGGTGTCTGAATTTGGATGACAGGTGTCACAATTAGGTTCACCTTTCTGATATGGGTTTTTTCAACTTGAATATGTTTCAGAATGGCTGCAAAAAAGAATAAGAAGTACTCACTGGATACGCTCAAATTGGCTCTGGAAGCTATAAAAAATGGAATGCCGATTAAAACAGCCAGCAGGGAATTCGATACTCCGAAAACAACTTTGCATTCCAAATTTCATGGAAAATATTCCATCAATTGCTCCACTGCAGCATCAACAATTTTGACAGCAGAAGAAAAGGGCACATTGGTTCAGTGGATTATCAATGTAAGTCGTGTGGGTTTTCCTGTAGACAGAGTTCAATTATTATTATCTTCGAGAAGTGACTCTGTACCAGATTTGGCAGAAGTTTCATCTCCAAATGTTTTTTTTAATTGTGGAAGTGATAGCCACACCTTCAGAGGATGCTTAAAGGAAAGGAAAACATTTTGTTTCAAGTGTGGAGCTCCTAATGTGACCGTACGCGATTGTCAAAGATGCTCTCAAAGACCTAGCAGATGGGGAAATAGAAATCGAAATAACCACAGACATTCTAACAACTCTTCTTCGTCGCAACAGGGAAACTCTACAGGGATACCTTAGGTGGTCAGGAAGGTTGTCCCGAGTCGAATAATTTGACCTTTTCCGTATTAGAATCTAAGAAGCAAATAATTCTCGTTTATGTATTTTCAAGTGTTTCTGGTGATGAACGTCCATACCTGGATGTTTCTATTCTAGGACGTCCTATTACTGGATTATTGGATTCTGGAGCATCCGGAACGATTGTTGGGCAGAAGGGATATGAAATTCTGAGACAACTGGGTTTGAGTTTGCATAGTTCTGTCAATGAATGTAGAGTGGCAAATGGTCAAAAATGTGAAAGTATTGGTTATGTGACTTCCCCTTTATGCTTAGTTGGCAAGATTTGTGTGATAGATATTTTAGTTGTCCCCGAGTTGCCTCAGACTCTTATTCTTGGTGTTGATTTTTGGAAGTCCATGAATATAATTCCAGATTTAAGGCAAAGAGTTTGGCATTTCTCCAAGAATATTCCAGAATCAGTGGAGATGTGTGGAATAGAATGTGAGGAGATGCTTTCTCCTTTGCAGCAAGACCATCTCAGACACTTGGTTGAGGAAAAGAAAAAATTGATGGGAACTCCTCTAGGTAGAACTGATTTGGTAAAACATAGTATTGAACTACTTCCCAATACAAAAACCAATTAAGCAACGCTATTATCAAGTTTCTCCTATCGAACAGCGAGCTATTGATAGAGAAATTCGGGATATGCTAGCAAAGGATATAATTGAACCTTGTAGAAGTCCATGGGCTTCGCCTGTGTGTATGGTGAAGAAGAAGGATAATTCTTACCGATTTTGTGTTGATTATCGGTAGCTAAATGCGGTAACTATTAAAGATGCTTACCCTTTACCATACATTTCTTCAATATTAGATAAACTCCGTGACGCCAAATATATGAGTTCATTGGACATAAAGAGTGCGTACTGGCAAGTAGCAATTGATGAAGCTTCCAGAGACTATACAGCTTTCACTGTACCTGGAGGATTGTACCGTTTCAAGGTTATGCCGTTCGGTTTAACTAACGCTCCAGCTACCTAGGAACGCTTAATTGAAAGGGTACTAGGCCCAGATTTGTCCCCGTCGGTTCTTGTATACTTAGACGACATAATCATTATTTCACAGGACTTTGAAACTCATATGAAAACTTTAGGCGAAGTCTTTGATAGGTTATATTCCGCGAAGTTGACCGTTAGCTTTGATAAATGCCATTTTTGCCGAGCTGAGTTGAAATATTTAGGCTATGTTGTGGATCGGTATGGTTTGCGTCCAGATGCATCAAAGGTAGAAGCTATTCTGAATATCCGTCCCCCCACTTCCGCCAAGCAGGTAAGACAGTTCATTGGGACAGCGTCTTGGTATAGAAGATTCGTACCTCAATTTTCCTCAATTGTAGCACCATTATGTAACCTCACCAAGAAAAATGTAAAGTTTTTCTGGTCGGACGAATGTGAAGCCTCATTCCGTTACTTAAAGGAGTGTTTGGTAAGCGCACCAATACTCACGTGCCCTGATTTCAGTAGGACATTCTATGTACAGACAGATTCCTCCGCCTATGGAGTCGGCGCGGTCTTGAGTCAGAACTTCGAAGATGGTGAGAAAGTGATAGCATATTTGTCTCGTTCTCTTACAGCTCAGGAAAGGAAGTATAGTGCCACAGAACGAGAATGTTTGGCTGTTATATGGGCCGTTGAAAAACTTCGACATTACCTCGATGGATACCATTTCGTGATCGTCACCGATTGTCATTCCTTGCAATGGCTTCACAACTTGAAAGATCCCCAGGGTAGACTAGGCAGGTGGAGTTTACGTTTACAACCTTACGATTATGAGATCATCCATAGAAAAGGAGCAGATAATGTAGTTGCAGATTTTCTTTCTAGGTCTGTTCCTGTTTCTCTAGAAAATGTGAATGTTGATAGGTTGGTGATTCAGGATTTCGAGAATTTTGATTATAGCAAAACGGCGGATCGATGGTACCAAAAATTGTTAGTCGAAATAAAACAGAATTCCGCACGCTATCCTTGTTTCCGATTCAATGACGAAAGTCAAATTTTCAAATTTGTTCGTCCACAATATCCCGAATTGTCTAGTCCGTCTGAACAGTGGAGGTTAGTTGTCCCCAAGGAGAGACGCTCCGGAATACTCGAAAAGTATCACGATGATCCAATATCCGGTCACACAGGTATATATAAAACGGTAGCGCGCATTTCAGCTAAGTATTACTGGCCGAAATTAAAGTCTGATGTTACAAGGTACATTCGGCGTTGTCAAATTTGTAATTCGATCAAATCAGAGCAAAAACCTATGCCTGGATACATGCTGAGTAAAACCCCCACTGCTGAGAAACCGTGGCAACTCATTAGCGCAGACCTTATGGGACCTTTGCCTAGAAGTTCAAAGGGCTTTGCATATATTCTGGCGGTGTGTGATTCTTTTAGTAAATTTGTTTTACTCTTTCCGTTGAGGTCCGCTACTGCAAGTAGCATAGTTGAAATTGTAGAAGAGCAAGTTGTTCTCATGTTCGGCGCACCAAAAAAAATCGTGGTGGATAATGGTGTTCAATTCAAAAGCAATCTTTTTAAAAATCTTGCAAAGACCTACAATTTCGATATTGCATATACAGCAAACTATCACCCTCAGTCAAATCCTACTGAGAGAGTGAACCGTGTCATTAAGACCATGCTTACTGCTTATGTTTCAAAAAACCAGAAATTATGGGATGTCTATCTCCCGAAAATTGCATATGCAATACGGTCTTCCAAACATGAGACTACTGCCCTGACTCCTAATTTTGTGAATTTTGGACGTGAGGTCTCTCTTGACGGGAAGAATGAAATATATGTTCCTAGCGAGTCACCTTATCCTGTTTGTTCTGCTGAGGATAAGAAAAATGCATTTTCCCGCATTTATAAAGATGTGCAAGCTCGAATACTGAAAGCGCATAATACAAGTAAACAACATTATGACCTCCGGCGACGTCCTGAAAAATTTTCGGTAGGACAGAATGTGTGGAGACGAAATTATGCGATCTCCAATGCATCCAACAACTTTACCGCCAAACTAGCTGCAAAATACCTCGGCCCGTTCACGATCACTAAAATACTATCACCTTGGACTTATGAGTTGGGAGATGATAGGGGTAAGACATCTGTCTGGCATGGGAAAGATTTGGAACCTCATCCAATAGATGAGGCTGAATCGTCTGTAATCAAGCACCAAGAGCCAAATTACCTTCGATAGGTTTAATTGGGGCAAAATCTGGTTGTCCCTCACTTATGTGAAAAGCTACTTGAACTTGGCACGTTCCCAGATAGTAGGTGGATCATAACATCATCCATTACCTACGGCAGTTACATCACTGTTTGCGTATTTGAGATATCCTATAGTCTCTCATGTTTGCTCATAATGCCACAAAAATTGGTGAACAATCGGATCTTTTTGGTAACCATCAGTTGTGTCAGCGGTTCTTTTGTTTCTTGGTGTCTGGATTGTTCTTCAACTTCCAAACATGATATGGAGCTTCGCTGCTGATTTTCAGTGGACGAGTGGCCTATCATTGTATTAAAAAAAAATATTTAAAAGAAATGCCTTGATATGGAGCTTCGCTGCTGCTTTTCAGTGGACGACTGGCCTATCATTGTATAAATAAAACAATTGAAAAAAAAAGGCCTTGATATGGAGCTTCACTGCTGATTTTCAGTGGACGATTGGCCTGTTGAACTGTTTCATTTTATGTCCATGTATTCCGTGAGTTCGCCTTATCCTGATTTTGGTCTCAGATGTTTTTTTTTTGTCTTCTTATATCAGACTTCAAGATGATAGTGTTGAGTCGAGAGGTTTTTTTTCTTTCTCAATGAGATATCTGGTTAGTTAATACCGTAATATGTCTTCTTGTGAAGGATGGTAATGATTTAATCTGCTGTCAAGAAATTAGTAGTAGGTCCGTGTAAAATGCTGCGTAGTTTCGGGATCTGTTTTCTTACAGCCTATTTCAGTATATCGTTTGTTTTGGTGTAGAGCTTTGCAGTGTTGCATATAAGGCTATTTTGTCAAACTTGTACTGATATCCTCCGCTGAGGGATTTATTTGATTGAATATTTTTGTACAGACATATTTTGATTAATACAGGGTGTTATTAGACTTTCAATATTGATTAGTATGACGATCACCAGGCATATCCCGAATTTATTTATCTCATTGATTATTGTAAAACACATATTGATAATATCGAAAACATTTGACCACTTGACACCAACTTACTAACGTCATATTATAACACAGTATATGGCTATTGTACTTGTCTCTCCTCTATTAAGGGTAATTTTGGGTCACTTATTTTGTAGGTTATGGGATGGCAGCTCCCTGAATGCTGGACGATCTTGTGGTGGGTTCGTCTTGGCGAGTCAGTTCGGTTGTTGGAGTTCCGCTGATTCATCTGGGATATCAATGTGGTCGCAATGCAACTTCGGTTTTGCAAACGTAGTCACCACATTTGATGTCTTAGGAGTTTTGGCTGGAGTTTTGATAGCGGCATCGGTTCGATGGGTTGAATCCACTCCACAATGGTCAGGGTTGAATGAGTTGGATAGCAAACTTGGAGGTGGTTTCTATCCGGGTTTTCAACCTCCCATTCATTTGTATTGAATGTTGTGTCTGCTAGGGTACCAAATTTTAAGGCGGTTTGGTATCATGCATTTCAATGCCTCCCCCATTTTTTTTGTCTGTAGGAGACCTGGTGTGATGGGCGCGAGCATAGTTCAGTCCGACAGCTTGTCTTATCAAGCAGAATCCATGGAAGGGTGAACTTGGGGGGTGTCGTGTGCGCTAGCGTGGAGGCCTAGGCCGGTCAACGTGTGAAGCTCGCCTAAGAGCGGTCGTGCGGCACTACTGGGGGATCCTGAGCTCCTTGGATTCGTCAAGACTGAGGACTTGTTCGCGGTATCAAATTCAGGAGGATCTCCGAATTTTTATGTCGGGGTTTTCTTGTGGTTTAGCCACTTTCAGCCTGGTAGAGCTATATCTCACCCCAATTGAAGTGGACAATTGGCTATCTCTGTCTTTGTTTATATCTATTTTAACTTCATTTCTTTTTTTTTGTTTCCACTTGGGAATTCTTGTTGGGTTTTTGTTACTGTTGTGATGGTTGGAGTGGTGCTTCAACATTGGACTCAGGGACGAGTGGTATCGAATGTTTCGATGGCGCAGCATTTTCATCTGGCAGCGAAAAGATCATCTGATCTGAGTTCGGTGGTGGATAACCACTCTTAGCTCTTGCTTCGAGGGCAGGAAGCCAACAACAATTCACCAACACCAGTTTGAACAGTGTTGTTGACTGTTTTATCTCTATAAAGGGGAAGTTTTTTTTATTCTTCTCAATTTTAATTGTGTAGATATTGTATGTTAAGCAACAGTTGGTGGATAGATCTTGGTAATTCTGCTTCATATTGCTTCACCAGTCTGACTTACACTTTGAATGTTAAAATTGTATATTTGTAATAGGAAGCCTTACGATTAATCGTCATCAAAGTTCTGGGAACTTTATTGCCTCTCCGAGTAGAGGGGGGATTTGTTACGGTTTCATATTGCACCGTAACACATTCTTTCTTGTTTTGGGAAGATACGCATAGTAGGCCTTATCGATTGACCGCATAGTCATCTATATTCTACCTCACTTCCTCATGATATCTTTATCACACTTTTTCGAGTTTCAGAGTACTTGTTAGCGCTTTAATTGCCTAAACGTAAACATTGCTTCAGTTTAAATGATTTGGCAACACCGTGTGCTGTCAGTCGATGAATATCCTACACATTTAAGGCATGGTCCAACGACTCCAGCGTTATTCGTAGTTACTACTGTTCCGTCACCCGAACAGAAGATCGTCATATATTCCTCTCTTCTACTGTTTACTTCATCGCAAATTCCTCAAAGTTATTATGTTCCTAGAACCTAATCACACTACTCCTTTTGCAACATTCCGTCATATAATATCAGAAATTGTCACCTGTCAGTTGTTTTGATTTCGACAAGAGACAAGGGCAGAACACTGGGAAGTTGCGTCCTCGTATAGTGTAGTCTGAGATCAGTTGGCAACAATGAATTTTACAAGTTGTCAGATGAATATGTAAATACCATCGGTCTTATTCTTATTGTCCAGATTTTACATGGAACCAAACATCAGATAACGATTTAATATCATAACACTCGTATTCTCACTATTGAGGCATCCCATGATTGTTTTTGTAACTTCCTGATGTTCTGCGGATCGCGGAACCCCTTCTTGTATTTTGACACTGTTGGCATGAAGGACATCTGACAGCTTCCGCAGTCATTGATATTCTAAGAAAGGAGAGTTGAAGGCTGAGTTTTTTTTGAGAGTCTACCAAGTTTCTGCTTAACCAATTTCTTTTGGATTATCCATTGATATTTATTCAATCACATAACGGATTTGGGATATTTCATTTCTCAAGAGTTCTTCATTCGTCTGCGATTGTTTGCGCTGTGTATTTCAGGAAGAACTTCTTGTCTGCTCTGCAGGATTCATTTGGGTTAGGTAAGCACGCCTCTGTGTGGACATCTCTCGATGATGCTCATACCTTTCTTGTTATGTATTTTAGGACTTGTGTTGCCACTCTCACTGGAATAAGAGATTGATTATCGAACGGCCGAACAAGCCGTCAAGGTCGTATATTTACCCTCACGCTGAATTGAGGTTAGTAAGCTTATTGGTGGCCTCAACAATGGCACAAAGGCACCATCATTCCATATAAGTGTAAACAGAAGTCAGACTGGTGATGTTTGTTTTAGGGTCCTTCCGGCTCACTTCTTCAAGCTCACGTCCTATTTATCGGCCAACGTTCAGGACTATCTTCGTGACCCTACTTTTGGTCTCTATTTACCACCTTCTGCACCCCTTTGTGTGGTGTCAGACCCCCAGTGTTCATGCAGCCACTATACAAAGACCGACCTGTCGACTAGGAAGACAGATATTGGCACCGCTAGTTCGAGAGAGTCAGCGTTAAGCAATATCACGAAGTATCCCAGTATCAGATGAGTTTAGATATTAAGCGGAGACTGCCTATCAGACTCATTCACATCAAGTATTTCATTGATAACTATAATGTACGCTATCAACGTGACGTCACATGAATAGCCCTATCACTAAGATCTGAGTGAAAAATATCAATTGAATTCACCCAAATATAGTCACCTGAATATCCTCATTTGGGGTGTTGTGACAGAAATCTATTCGAATGCTGATTTCTGGTAGTTGAGTCAGTCTTCTGTCTGCATAGTTGATATTGTTATACATTTACACATCTATTTGTTACTGGTGGTATAAGCCATATAAAGCTGTGTGGCACTGGGGTAATTCCATAATATATTTTATTAGTAAGGTACAAGTCTATTTCTTTAGTCTGGTCCAAGTTATTCAGGAACTGAAGAAATCATATATCTACCAGGTATTATTCCAATATCTTTGTTATATATATATTCGAATTCATATTATTATTATAATTAGTGCAGTGGGTTGTCCCTTTCCATCAGGGTGGTTTCGGATTTTCACTGGCAATAAATCCGTGGCGCACCAGAAAAGTAACCCAAAGTGTTTCATTGATAACGAAACCTAATTTTGTTGTCGAACCCACACTCAACTGAGCTGCTGGGACAGTTAGAGGCGGTTATCATCTTATGCACATTCACTGCTCATGCCCTTTCTCTGAATTCGCCCCTAACAGTACGTATGTTATTACTCAAGAGAAAAAGAGAAAATATATTCAAAGAGAATCGTCCTGGAAGGCACTGGTACGAGGGTTTTCTTCGCCGACATCCGGAAATTACAAAAAGGATGACTCAAAACCTCGTTCATTCTAGAGCAATATTAACCGAAGTCCAAATTAAAAACTGGTTCCAGGAAGTGAAACAATATCTCCAAGAAAATAACTCGATCGAAATTGTTGATGACCCACGAAGAGTTTACAATGCTGATGAGAGTGCCTTCTTCCTCTGTCCAAAAGGAAAAAAGGTACTAGCAATGAAGGGATACAAAACAGTTTATAACCATACTGCAAATGATGAGAAGGAATGCATAACAACACTCATTACAGGTATTATACTAACAACTTTTTCGTTATACTAACTTACTTATTATATTCCAGGAAATGCTGCAGGTGATTTACCTCCTCCAATGGTCATGTTTGCCTATGAACGCATTCCTCAAAACATAGTAGCATTAATGCCTGATAAATGGGGTTTGGGGAAGTCTGAGTCAGGCTGGATGACAGGAGAAAGTTTCTTTGAGTTCGTATCCAATATATTCTATCCCTGGCTTATTGAAAACAATATACCATTACCCGTAATATTTTGTGTTGATGGGCATAAATCGCACTTGACGATGCATCTTAGTGATTTTTGTTCTGCGAATGGTATAATTTTGATAAGCTTATTTCCGAATGCGACCCATATACTTCAACCAATGGACGTAGGTGTTTTTCATCCATTGAAAAATGATTGGAAAAACGCAGTTGCAAAATTCAGGGTGGATAAAAATAAGCAAAAAATTAGGAAAGAAAATTTTGCACCACTACTGGCGACTACAATCAAAGAAGTTGTCAGTGTGAAAATATTACAAAATGCATTCCGAACATGCGGTTTGTTTCCATTTAATGAGAATGCAGTTGATTATTCAAAATTAGTTTCTGCTGATGTCAGTCAAACTGTAGAGGCTGACAATAATATCCTCCCTAGTAAAAACAATGAAACTATTAAATTCGCTAAACGACATCTAAAATTCATTGAAAATTCAATAGAAAAAAACAAAATAGATGAATTTGAAACTTGTTCATCAAAAGAGAAAGAATGGACGGGCAACATTAAGGATGACAATCTCTTCATTTTATGGAAGAAACTAAAAAACACTGTGTATGGGAATTCTACAAATACTCAACATAAAGAGCAAGAAATTAGTGACTTACCTGAAAATACTATCGTTTTAGAAGGAGAATGGATTAACGAAATATTGAATGCTGATAATGAAAAACAATGAAACTGCTGAAACTTCTGTTCCAGTAATAATCAACGAAAGTGGTTCGGTTTTATTAACCGAATATGATGTAGGAGTTGACAATGTGGAAGAGAACGCTGAAGGTGAAGAACAAACCAAGGAAGACCAACAGAGAGAACATAATATGGAGCATGTGAACTCTACCAATTTTGAAAATGTGAATGAGTTCCCAGAACAGCTGCCTATCATGAACCAAACAGGAGTGAATGAAACTATAAGAAATGCAGTTTCTAATCAGAGAAAGGAAAACGTATCTCCAGAACGTACTGAACAACAAATTTCTTCTAGTAGCTTACCATTTCAGGTTCCTTCTCCGTTTAAATCTATTCTATTTTGGCCTGAAAACACGAAAACTGAAAAGAAGAAAAGAAGCACATTAAAAATTCCATCTGTTGCAACTTCGGAGCAATGGAAAGCATATTACAAAAATAAACAAGAAACTAAAGGATAAAAAGGAGGAAGAGAAAAAAAACCGTAAACGACAAAGAGAGGAGAGGTTGAAAAATAAGCGAACGAAGACAAGTAAAAGAAAAATTATTTGTAAGAATCCCAGTTTGAGAAATGTTAAACGCAAAATATGTGATAATAGTGACACCGAAGAAAATGCGAACAGTTCTTCAGATACTTCAAATAATAAATTAAATAAAGATAGAAATTTTCAATTGGTAGATTACGTGATTGTGGATTATCTGGATATAAACTTCCCTGGAGTAATTGAGGATCTTCAAAAAGACCAAGCGTAAGCGTGATGACACAGAGTGGAAATAGTTGGAAGTGGCCAATAAAAAAAGATATTTTGTGGTACAATTTTAATGAAATTAAGGAGAAAATTGGAGAACCTGTTTTATGTAATAAACGGGGTATTTTCACTGTGAATGAAATGAAAAAGTTTCAAAATATCTGATTCCAACGAATTCTTTTTGATTTTCACATTTTCCATTTATTGAAATGTATTTCTCTCAAATTTATGTTCAATGTCAGAATTAGGGGATGCAATTCAGCATTATGGACAATGTCCAAATAATGGTCACATTTGTGTCCGAATTACCTACTGAACCAGGTTGACTCTGTCAGAATTAGGTTCACATGCAATCAAGAATATTAAAAAATATCTCATTGAATGTATGTGTCTTTATTGTTTTTTATTGTTGAGGAAAATATATAAAAAATGTGCTCCTAAGTGTATGTAAGTATCTGCTTGCTGAAATGATGTATACGGAATTTCTGCTTAATTTACAAATCAAAATGCCCCTTAACCTGTCCGAATTTGGGACATTTACCTTAATACTGAAGTATTCAGTCCCTAACCTAGTCATTGAATCTATACCTAAACAACCTTTGGCCAAAGTTTACTACCTAACATCTCCTACTTACAATTATTTACACTATAAACATCCATTTGGTCCGCAAAATTTATAATGACTAAATAACATCAACCACCTAACCCTGATTCTTGATCAGATTGGCACAATTCATTTGTGACAACAGATACATCTGACAGGGAACCTTGATATAGTTTTAAGTCTTGTATATGCCAAACACCAGCATCACTGCCATCTTCATTCTGTAAAACATACACCAATTATGATTTCTTTTTGGCAACAGTACATAAAGTATAACGAGGAGCTATCTTCTGAGCAAAATGCTTAGAAGCATCAGATGAGACTTTATTTCTTTTCCATACTTTATCACCGACAAAAAATTCGACATCTCGTCTACGCAAATTATAATATTTGGCATTCTTCACATGGGAAGCATGTATCCTATCTTGAACCGTTTCAAAAATATCCTTTAAATGTCCCAAATTTTTAGCCCAATAGTCTCTAACTCCTGATTGCAAATTTGTTTCCTTACTTGTTCCATAAAAATTTCCATCGCATGGAATTTCCCTACCAAAATTTAGAAATGCAGGACTATAGCCTGTTACTTCATGTACTGATGTTCTCAAAGCATAAGCTATTTTTCCAATCTCCTTGCCCCAATTCTTATGATTATCGTTAACATAACTACGAATGGCAGTACTTATTGTTCTATTTGAACGCTCTACAAAATTAGATTGGGGATGGTAGGTAGTAAGGTGTGTAGAAAAATGAAGTGTTGTATTCTTTGACTAGACTCTTTATGGATTTACTAACCAACTGTCTTCCATTGTCACAAATGATGTACTGTGGCACTCCATATAGCAAAAAAACATCGTTTTCAAGAAATCGATTAATACTCTTTGAAGTTGTATTTCGTAGAGGGCATATCAGTGAATACTTGGTAAACCAATCACTTACAACTAGAATATATTGATAACCATTTGAGCTGCGTGGAAATGGACCCATCAAGTTCATGGTAATTACCTGCCAAGGAAAACGAACTTTCTTTTCCACACCCATCAATCCGAATTCTGCATGATTGGGAGCTTTTTGTGGAGCACAAGTTTTACTCGATTTGACAAAATGATAAATATCCTGCCACATTTTTGGCCAATAATAAGTCAATAAGAACCTCGAGATAGTTTTGGCGTTTTGACAATTATTTAAAATTTTTTTGCGTTTAGACTTTGGAACTAATAGTTTCCATTCAGAAATATTAGTATTCAAAGAAATTTTTGAAAGAATCAATTTATAAACATGATTATTTTTGACAGACCATTGGGGAAACGTTTCCGGATTTTTCAAAACTTTTAAACGCAGTGTGACGACCGGGTATAGTTAGTTGGCAAAAAGGCGAGCGGTCCTTGAGATGTTAAATACCCAGTCGAACATGATTATTTCTGGTTCGTGAATTCTTGGTGGAAATAATAACAATTGGCGATGTTACATCCATTTTTATTTCAGAGATGAGAGTCAAATCGTACGTACAATTATACAACGACAAAAACAATCAGGCGGAAATCGATGATCCAAGTGCATTCTCATAAATTCGTTCATCACAATCTCGTACAGACATAGTGCATAAATAATCAGATCATCGCTTCGGATTTAACGGCCAGACCTACATAACATTTTGAGGAGCGATTCTGGGTACACTTCAGTTAAACGTTTAGCACTTCTAGCGACTAATTTATTACTGCACCGCGTTTTTGTTTAAATCACTGTTTACTGTTTTGTACATAGTACTTGATCGTTCACTTTGTTACTATATTACTCTGATGTCATATTACTGTTACTGTATTACTCCCACTATAACACTCTATTCCAATACTATGATACTGGAATACTATCTTGAATTCGCAACTGGCGAATGCTTTTATATCCCCCTCGAACAAAGAACATTCTTCGTGAGTTGCGAATCACGCAAGCTTCAGCAAGTGCTTTGAACATCTGTCCCCATTAAGTTAAATTGCTTCCAAAATATCCCATGAAGAAGTCGTAAAGATTGCCAAATTTCCTGCCACGAGTTTGCCAATCGAGGTCAACACGTGTAAATTTTCAAGAGTAGGAATTCCCCACCATATCCTCCAAAGTTGCGAGCTTACTTCTGTTCTATTTCTTGTTTGGTGATGAGAAGGTAAGGTTTGAAAAATTAAATGTTCTGTATAATTCTATAATACAAACTTCATTGAATATTTCGAGTAGTTGTTGAAATTTTGATTTAGAATTAATTATGCGAGCGTTTCGGGAATTCTTCAAAAGTGTTAATACTTTATTATGATTTTGAAAATATGAACAAAATTTTCCTTTTTGTTTCACTTGAGTAAATACATAGTTGAATTTAAAGGTTTCACATGAACGGATTTTGAAACAAAACTTAATCAGAAAGCTTCTCCTTGACTTTTATGGCATCGCGTATTTGTTGGGAATTCATTTCTTTTGTTGACGGTGGCACCACATTACCTCCAATACCCCAAAAAAAATGGATTGCCCAATCTTGAAAACCAGTTTTGATTCAAAAAAAAATCTTTCTGCCCTTATGACCTATCAAACAGTAAAGCGGTTTTTTTTGCGTCTAATTACTAAAAGAAATTGCTCCCAGAGACTCCATGCTATAACAAAGTACAGAATTAATTTATCCGTGGAAGTTATTGTTCCATGAATAAACATGTATATTTACATATATATGTATATACCACAAACATATATCCACATATTCACAAATACCTTATCTCTAAATATGAAAAGAGAAAAATAAGAATATATAAGAAGAAAAAAAATGCTCTACTGGTTTGACTAATTGAATAAGACTGAAAATTTACTTGTTACTAATATACATATATGCAGAAAAATCTTGAAGTAGTAAAAGGTTATAGGGAGAAATATATAAAACAAATGCCATTATCGGAGTTTCTCAAATATTCACTTACACGTACACAATTGTTCATTCGACTTCATCGAAAGGCGTCGCTCTTTCCTCGCTGAAACCGGAGCTAGGGGTAGGTGGCATTTCGCGGACTGTTGCCCACACTGCGTCCCAGTCGATGAGAGGGGCTGCTTCCTCTGAGGGCTCAGAGAACCTTGAACTTGGAGAAAAGGCCCTACGCATATGGGCCCACATGTCGTCCCACTCTGGAGGCGGCGGACTCTGAGGTTTCAACTGTAGGAGAACCCTGTCGTCGAGGACATCAGGGGGTCCAGCGATTGGGTTGGCCAACTGTCCATTGAATGAGTCAGGAGAGGGGTTGGCTGCTATTATCTCTGCGTCAGCCCTTGGAGGTTGGAGCGGGGATATTCCATACTGTCGGGCATAAAATACTTGATTGGGCCCGTCTTGATATCCCCTCTCAAAAACTCGAGGTGGAGGCAGTGGGTTGCATAGCACGCAGCGGCATCCTTCATCTAGAAGTGAAGTTGGGGAAAGTCGTTGTGGGTTGATACTTCCTTCTGTTGCTCCTGAGCTAGGGGTTTCTGGAATCTGCGTACACCTCTCGCACGGGCATGGTGGTCCTTATCTAAAAATCAATACTCGGTGCCTCCTTTTGACACTAGTGGTGCTGTATCCCGCAATATTCATCTCGGTAAAACGGTGTTGTCGGCTTGTGGAATCATTTCTTCCTCATTACGTTTCGCTTTTATCAGAAACGTTTTTTCAGGACCCAGTCATGTTCTGGTACTGGCCCTTGCGATCTTGTATGATGATAATTGTTAGTAGGTGGTGTCGGTTCAGTTTGATTAACGGATTCTGAATCAGAAGTTTCATTTTCAGAGTCAGTATCGCTACTATTTTCTCCTCCAATTCCGGAATTATTTGTATCGGCATCTCTGTTGGATTCGTTCTCCGAGCGCTCGCTACAAGAATGTTGGCTTTCTTCGATATCTGCAGGTTCGGGCGAAATTTGATATTCGTCATTCGCATATACTAGGTCATCCAGAATTTCTTCTTCGGTATCAGTTTCTAATCCCCTAGCAATAACATTATTTCGCTGAATTAATAGTTCAGTCTCCAAAACATTCATAACTTGAACGGGGATGTCATCTTGTAATTTACAAACTGATCTCGCAACCATAAGTCCTTGCTGAGATTCATCTCCTTCTATTATAATATTTTCCGAAGTCAGTGAAGGACCTTTCTGCAACTTAGCCATACATATAATCATAGTTCGGGGAGGAAAAATTAAACCCTTGGACAAATAAATCCCTACCCCATCAGTAACGACTTTTTCGGTTTCAAAATAGCTTCTTGAAGCAGTTTCTGTCTGTCCGTCATTGTCGTTCTTGAGACCGACCAAAGTATCGCTTCCTTCCATTTCTGACTCTCTTGGAATTACTTGTATTCTCTTATTTTCCTCTTCATCTCTTGTCTCAATTTCCTCTTCATTTTCTATTTCTCTGTACTCTCTATTTCTTGTTTCCTTATTCACTCAATCTCTAGTTTCCTTTTTCTTATTCTCTCCATTTCCAGTTTCCTTTTTCCTATTAATTTCATTTCCACCGGTGATTGATTTTTTTCTAGAAACTTCTGATGAACTGCTGGAACTGGCCAAGTTCCTTGTTTGTAGTATAGGTGAAAGATTCATACGAAGTCTGTTGTTGTCGATTTCTGAGGGGTCGTCACACCCCTGCGTCGCTAAGCTTTCAGTCATTGACGGTGACCTCAAACTCGCGTCGCTCTTGAATTTTTCACTAACTAATCTTTGCATTTTCATCATTTCCATTTTCATCTCGTTCAATTCTTTTTCCATTTCTCGCATCCTGTCATCATATAATTTTTCTGTAATTCTTACTAATCTCTTTTCTACCATCAACTCAACTTTTTCCTCTAACAAATACAGGCATCCATTTCCCAAATCAATTTTCACCTCGATTTTCTGCAGGAAATCCAAACCTAGTAGTGAATCTGCATCGAAATTTCCTGATTCAATTATAATGAAATCGTGTTCAATCACTTTTTCTCGACTTAACGTGATAGGCATTTTCACGATTCCCTTATCTGGTATTTTTCTACCCTGTATATCAATTATATTAAAGGCGGTTGTCCTATCTATTTTAAACCCCTTGACGACATTTGGCTTTATTAAGGATACTTGTGCCCCAAAATCAATCATAGCAGTATGCAATTCTCCTCGAATCCATATCTGCGCAATATTTCGGGGTTTTTCGTCTTCCTGAGTACAACTAAGTATCCTTGCCAATCCAGTATCTAAACATCGCTTTGAGAGGGAGCAGCTATATTGCGGGGTTGAAATACAGCTGCTTTGTGGTTTAAATTCCTTGCAGGCGGTCCATTTCTCGGGTGAAAATCTCTCGTGGCCGTATATGTATCCCTGTATTGTCCTGGCCTCCTGTTATTGAAATTTCTTGGCTGTTCGTTCCGTTAACCAGCTGACGAACGTCAACCCTCAGAAGTCGAAACTTGTGCGAGCAATGGATCAACGAGGCCTTACCTTTTAACGTGCGATTACCCAGCACGGTGGCCCGGCGAGGATTCGAACCCCGGCCTTCCGCTTGATAGGCAGATATGCTAACCACTACACTACCGAGACCACATGCTGATATGAATAATTATTGCGTCCTTCTCTCTCTGATCTATATGCTCTGAGTTCCCATGGTTTGACTTTTGCACAATCTCGGATTTTGTGACCCGGCTTATGACATTTATAGCACAAATTTTTATTCCTGTCACTTTCATACGTAGGACAGTTTCTAGCAATATGTCCATTTTCATCGCAGTTAAAACATTTTATGGATGTATTTTCCACGCGTTGTTCCTTACTCGTACTAGCAAAGACTCCACGACATTCTCTATTCTGAGATTTTGTCATTTCTTCGATGATTTCTTCCCGTTCGGCTATCTCAATGGCATCATCCACTGTGTCCGGTTGTGCTGATAAAACTGTTTTTCTTATCGGGTTCAATAAACCCATGACAAATTGGGTAACAAGTCTTTGTTCCCATTGTTGTCTCAGAATGACGATAACGGCTCGATCTTCTGTAACTTTAAGGTTTCTGAGGGCTATCACTTTCAGCCTTGCTAGAAATTGCCGGCACGTCTCCCCATGTCGTTGGTGACATTCTGAAGATTGCCTAAGAGACTGTCCTGGATATTGTACAATGCCAAAGTGTTTTTTTCAATTCTTCCCAAGATTTAGTAGTTTTCAAACTAGGTTCTGATTTCAAAAATTGTTTTGCTAGCCCACGTAATTTCAATCTGACTATTGCGACTTTTTGATTTTCCGTCCAATTTGCGATATTGGCAGTTTCGTCGATGATTTGTAGAAACTCGATTATATTGGTTTTTCCATCGAAATTTGGAATAGAATCAATGTTGAATGTAACTGGGAGAATTATCTCTTTCTTTTCTTCCTGAATCGGTTCGTTCTCCATCATGTTAGAAATTTTTCCTCGCCAAATGTTTACGTGTTAAATATTTCCATATATTCATAGGGGTTACCTATGAATTAACCAAAGAATTCACCCCACACCTGACACCAAATGTGACGACTGGGTATAGTTGGTTGGCAAAAAGGCGAGCGGTCCTTGAGATGTCGACCCAGTCGAACATGATTATTTCTGGGTCGTGAATTCTTGGTGGAAATAATAACAATTGGCGATGTTACATCCATTTTTATTTCAGAGATGAGAGGCAAATCGTACGTACAATTATACAACGACAAAAAACAATCAGGCGGAAATCGATGATCCAAGTGCATTCTCATAAATTCGTTCATCACAATCTCGTACAGACATGGTGCATAAATAATCAGATCATCGCTTCGGCTTTAACGGCTAGACTTACATAACATTTTGAGGAGCGATTCTGGGTATATTTCAGTTTAACGTTTAGCACTTCTAGCGACTGATTTATTACTGCACCGCGTTTTTGTTTGAATCACTGTCTACTGTTTTGTACATAGTACTTGATCGTTCACTTTGTTACTATATTACTCTGATGTCATATTACTGTTACTGTATTACTCTATTCCAATACTATGATACTGGAATACTATCTTGAATTCGCAACTGGCGAATGCTTTTATATCCCCGTCGAACAAAGAACATTCTTTGTGAGTTGCAAATTATGCAAGCTTCAGCAAGTGCTTTGAACATCTGTCCCCATTAAGTTTAATTACTTTCAAAATATCCCATAAAGAAGTAGTAAAGATTGCCAAATGTACTGCCACGAGTTTGCCAATCGAGGTCAACACGTGTAAATTTTCAACAGTAGGAATTCCCCACCATATCCTCCAAAGTTGCGAGCTTACTTCTGCTCTATTTCTTGTTTGGTGATGAGAAGGTAAGGTTTGAAAAATTTAATGTTCTGTATAATTTTATAATACAAACTTCATTGAATATTTCAAGCAGTTGTTGAAATTTTGATTTAGAATTAATTATGCGAGCGTTTCGGGAATTCTTCAAAAGTGTTAATACTTTAACATGATTTTGAAAATATAAACAAAATATTCATTTTTGTTTCACTTGAGTAAATACTGGTTTTACATGAACGGATTTTGAAACAAAACTTAGTTAGAAAGCTTTTTCTTGACTTTTATGGAATCGCGTATTTGTTGTGAATTCATTTCTTTTGTTGACGGTGGCACCACAGTAGATTCTCATAAAAAGTATCCAAGTCCTCGAAGTTGTTGTCCAAAGATATATTATCATCAGGATTGCCTGACAAAGTAAAAACTTCCTTTTCCGTGGATTCCAAAGGACTCCTGGACAAAGCATCGGGAACTACATTGAATTTCCCCTTTCTGTGAACTAATTCAAAATCATATTGGCTAAGTCTAACACACCATCTAGCAAGACGGGCTACTGGATCTCTTTTCTTTAATAACCACTTCAAACTTTCATGATCAGATATCAATGTGAATTTAACCCCTTCAATATAAGCCCTGAATTTTTCGCAACCAAATATGCACGCTAAACATTCGTTTGCCGTTGTGCTGTAATTTTGGTCACTTATAGACAAAGTTCTAGATGCGAATGCTATAACCTTCTTCTCATTGTCTTGGTTCTGTGTAGGGACACAACCTAAACCTGTGTCGGAGGCGTCGCATTGGATGGTGAAAGGTAATTTGAAATTTGGGCTAGACAAAATTGGAGCAGAGACCAATGCCTGCTTTACTTCGACAAAAGCTTCATCAGCTTCCTTTGTCCCTACAATTTTCTGACCTTTTTTTTTATTACATTTTAAATTATTTATAGGTGACATTAAGGTGGGAAAATGAGGAATAAATCTACGATACCAGCTACACATTCCGGTAAAACGTTTTACTTCGGTGGTAGTTTTTGGTTGAGGGAAATTTACCATGGCCGCAACTTTATCAAAGTCAGTTCGCAAATCGATCAACTATGAATCCTAAATATTTCAACGATGGTTTGAAAAATTCACATTTATCAATGTTTACTGTTAAATTCGCATCTCTCAAACGACTTGCTACTTCTTGGAGTAATTTAATATGTTGTTCAAAAGTTGGGGTAAACGAAAATGTTAGGTTCTAGCTCAGCACCAAATATAGCGTCCATTAAACGTTTTCGACATTGACTAGCTCCTGTTAAACCAATGGCATGACAGTAAAATTGAATGAGCCACGACCGGGAATAGAAAATCCAGTTTTCTGCTTTGAGGCATCATCCAATGGAATATGCCAGAAGCTACTTCTCGAACCGAAGAGCTATAGTTGGCATCTCTCAACATTTGTAACATTCTGTCCACAGAGGGCAATGGATAATTGTCCTTGATTGTAACAGAATTTCTGCCATCAAAATAGAATCTATAAGTTCCATTTGCCTTCCTTACTGAAAGAACTGGAGATGACCACGGACTATTTGATGGCTCCACTACCCCAAGCTCAAGCATCTGATCTAATTCCTTGTTAAGGTGGTCCAACATATGAGGAAATAAATACTGACGTTCTTTGAAAGGTTGTGCATCACCAGTTTCAATGTGATAGGTGAATTTATGTGTACGTCCTAATTCACCTTTGTTATTTATAATTTCAAATTCTTCTATAACTCTAGTGGCTTCTATTCTTTGAAACTGTGTCAGATTACTCAAATTAGTGTTGTTACTATATTCCTGATTGCTAGTTTCGACGGCTAGTATATTTACATTATTACTATTAATGCTCCAGGTGTTATGTTTAAAATCTAAATGTAGTTGAAATTTATTGCAGAAATCACTACCCAGAATGAAAGAATATTTAAGCGAAGAGACTATTAAAAAATTTACAAGTTTACACTGACCTTGTACACACAATGGCAAACTAACAACACCAGAAACTGGTTGTTAAACCCCGTCAGCAGTTTTCACAAACTTACTGCTTGACTTCACCATTCTCACATCAAACATCTTTATGAAATCCAAGCCCTTTGCACCTATCAAAGAATTGTTAGCACCACTATCTAATAAAATGTTATTTCTTGATCAAAGATTTTTACTGAAACATACGGGCGATTATCCATTTCTTTTTCAACAAAAAGTGGGGCAAAATTGTTATCTGTACACAAATTTTTGAAGAAATTACGAACAAATTTCAAAAGATTTTTTTGTTCATTAAATATGGTTTCAGAAGTCGAAATTGTTTTTGTTGGCCTCCTATGTTGAGGTGAAAGCGGGCCAGTAGAAATTACCTCTGCGCTCCGTTATTACAATTTTCCTTCATAACTCCAGGCTTGCCACAAGCAAAGCAAAAAATTGTACGCTTCTGCGTACAATGATGGTAAGTGTGATTTTTCAAATTACAATTTCAGCACACCACGGAATTACCCCTACGAGCATTATTATTACTACCACTCTCATTATGCTGAGAACTAGATGATGCATCTACTTGGGCTGAACATTTTGAAAATCCATTTTGTTTTCTTCTGTGCTCAGGATGATTTTGTCTAATTGGATTATGTGAGAAATTTGACAAATTACGGCTACAAGACTCTACCTTATCATCCAAATCATAAACCACTGAATTGACATGTGACTTTCTATTTTGATTTCTGGGCATATTATCCCTATGAACCTGTTCAATCATTTTGGCATCTGAAATCAAATCATCAACTGTGGCATAATTTTTCAAAGATAAATTTACAACAAATTCTTTCTTCAACTTATTTCCATTTAACTTTTGTTGTGACAGCCGGTGCAGAACTCGAACGATTGAAAAGTTGTTCCATAACTGCTGCATAAAATACTACTGGTTCATCAGGATGTTGTTTTCTCTGTTTAATAGTATCCCATAGACGTTCATCATAGTCTTCTTCTACAAAATCTTGTTCTTATTTTCTAACAAGTGGATCCCAATCCTTTACTAAACCTGTATTTTTGACATGGCGGAACCACAAGGCCTTTCCAGAGAAAAGATCTACTGCCGAATCGAAAAGCTGACTTTTATTCACATGCCTTGGTTCTGCAAGTTCTGACACCCTTTCAAGAAATTACTTTACCCCCACAGTATTATTTGTACCATCAAATTGTAAATCCCACTTATAAATTGAAACGGTTTTACTGGGAACTGGTACAGAAATGGTTGAAATGTAATTTGGAATAATATTCATCCTTTGTATTGTACTGAAACCACATCTACTTGTGTTTTTATTTGTTATATACTTTGTTTTTCATAAAATATTACCACTCTGAATTTCAAATGATTTTTGAATTGCATACGAGGATAAATAATCCAGTACACCACTATTTACTTTTGAGACAGATACCTACCTAAATTGCGGCAACTGGAATAAGTTGTAGGAAGTACGGTTGGTTGCATATGTTTGCTTGCTATATTTGAATATCATGCCGAATTGGGAATGCTGATGCGAGTAGCACTTTTTATTTGTTTTTTATGGTTGTTGAAATTCTCTCCACTTTTTCTTCCGATGATTTGCTTCCTTCTTTAGAAGTTCAAAATTGTTGAATGAGTCTTTCTGATCAATCTCGAACGATTGTACCTGTATTTCTTCATTAAAGTATTGAAAGTGTGAACTCAGAAATTAGCAATTTATACATCTGTTTGTAAAACATTTGTATGGTGGTGTTTGGTCACTCTTTCAGGTGAGTCCTCAGAAAAAAATATAATTTATTCTGAGTGTAATTGGAATTAAAAACTCTTTTAGATACTTTATTACAAGTATATTTGTACCAACGACGCATTCTCAATCAAGGAATAATTGAAAGTTATCAGATTGGAAAAACCAGGAGTATTTATATTTGCTTCCAAAGGTACTTAGCTCAGTTAAGCCACGACCCATACTTGTTTCACCACAGCTTGGCGCCCACGTGGGGCCGAGTCTTGATTTTTTGGAAAAACGAGCAAATCCAATAGCAATCCTTATAATTTGAGAGCGAGCCGACGATTGGGCCTTGAAGGTTTGCATACTGGTAGACTGGAACAAATAAGAAATGAAAATAAAAAAATTTGAGTTCTTCAAAAGTAAATACGAATTCATTCACCACACCAGCTGGCAGAGGATACCGGCCAGTAAATCCTACACTTACGGCACCTCCAAGACAACCAGGTGTTTTATCAAGACTTCCAAGAGTGGAAAATTCAAAAAGTATTCCACCAATGATTTATTCAAGTAATTTTTCTTTGTCTGGGCGGCCTGAAAATTCAAATCAAAATAACACATATGTTGAAAAACAACCTAATCAAGCACTGAACAGGGATGGTCTTTTCAATTTTTTACCTCCCAGAATGTATCAAAATCAGAGGACACAAGTTCCGAATAATTTTCTTCCTTCAAATATTGATATGAATGATTTTGTTTCTAATATTGTGAACAATACTATACAACATTCACAAAATAATATGTTACAAAATAACACAGATCCTACAAATCAACTGACACAAAAATTACAGGGTGGACCAAACACAACTAATTTAACTTCCGACTTTTCTAGGTTGAATCTAGACAGTAATATTATTTTTCCTTTGCCAGAAATAATGAAAATTGTGCCAAATTTTGATGGTGATAGTGATTTACAACCACTAGATTTGTTGCATTTATTAGAAAGCAGTGTTGACATTTCAAATGTGCCGTTCAACACTTTGAAAATTATATTGAGTAGAACATTCAGCAATTCTGCAAAACTCTGGTGGGAAGCTTTTACTCAATCTTTTTCAGATTATCAGTCATTCAAATTAGAATTTATTGAACATTTTTGGAGTTCTGAAAAACAAAGAAAAATAGAAGATGAACTTGAGAGTGATCAATTTGAATCTGGTCTTTTCGTTGATTATTTCAATGTCTGGGTTTCAACAACAAAGCATTTGCAACCGGCACACTCAACAGCAGAGTTGATAGATTTAATTGCTCTACATTTTCTCCCCAGTGTTGCGTGCACTCTACTAGGGTGCACATCTTTTTCACAAGCCCTGGCGAGACTGAGACATGCTGATGACTACTTCAAAAATGAGCAAAATGAAACAAAATATAAAATACAAAATCAAACGAAAATTCTCCCAACAAATCAAAATAGAACTCTCTCATCAAATCAAACGAGAAATCAATACCAAAATAAAAATGTTTCATTTAGCCCAAATAGAAGTAATCTTCATCAGGATTCAGCACCTAAGAAATATTCTGAAACATCAAAACATATTTCGAAGTTAGATTGTGAGGGATGTGAAGAACAAAATGTGGATAATTCGGAAAACGAATTGTCTCCCCACATTCAGTAAGTAATGTGGGGGTTAAAAAAGTTTCATGTAACGTTTTATTGAAAAATAACCCTGTAGAGGATCTTCTTCATGAAGAATGTCAAGATGAACATGTAACTGAAGAAGATCGTTGTCCAATGGTTATGATTTCTTTGTATGGATATTATTATGGGGCATTAATTGATACAGGGAGTGAGGTTTGTGCAATTTCTCATGATGTGTGGTCACAAATAAATTGTTCAAATCAAATTCCACATTTTTCAGTGACAGGAATTCGAGTGATTGGTGCGTATAAATCAAAATTTCAGAAAGTTTCTTTACAGGCTTCACTCAAGTTAAAAATTGAAGATACCGAATTTTGTTTTGAATTCCTAGTAATACATAATTTATCACATCCAGTGATTATTGGTTGTGATTTTTTAAGATATTTTCGTTTCAATATTCTACTATCTGAAAAGTGTTCATCAGTGAAATCAGGTGAAAAAAATTTATTGATATCTGAAATGGAAGTGAATCCTCATTCTGCAGGATGTGATGAAGTTTCCATTACTGTGATTGTGAATAAAAGTGGAAAGAATGTGATATATTCAGAGCCACATATTGAAAAACACTTCGAAGAAATTGTAGAGAACTGCCCAATCTCCTCTAGTCAAAAACAAGAGTTTTTTGGGATATTGAGAAAATACAAAATGATTTTCTCATATAAACCTGGTCTTACTGGTGAATATGTACACAACATTAAATTACTGGATAACTCGGAGTTTTTCATTGAACCCTATCCTATTCCTATAGCACAACGAGCTGTAGTAGATAAAACTATAGAGCAGATGTTGTCCTGGGGAGTGATCGAACGTGCCTCTTCGAAATATATTTCACCTCTCATGACCACCCTGTCTATGATTGTTCTAATGAAAATTGGGTTTCATTTAACTTCTGGCATGGAAGTCATAAAAAAAACTTTGATGGTCAGCCATCTTCCTTTTTATTTAGCCCTAAATCTTCCATTCAACTGGATGGCCACAGGAATACTCAACTCAAAATGTTTCACGGCGTGCTTGCTCTGATTTGAGCTTCAACAGCAAAAATGCCAAAAAGGCGGAAATACGCCTCAAAATCATATTTATACATCAACATTTTTTTTTGCAATCGTTGAAGTCCTTGAAAATTAGATGTCACAGACACTTTTCTTCATGCTGAGTTGTGGGAAATAAAAGTCCCTAGATTTAAGAGTGCGTCTCACACAGAAACAGATCGCTTTCTTTGGAGTGGTGTCCTATTATTTGATCACGGGCGGAACTACACTTTGAATCGCCAAATTGATTTTTGACCACCGAACAACATGCGCTTCTACCCTAATGTCAGAACGAATTACAGATGTCTGTCATGAAATTGACAACAAGCAAACTATTTATAACCTTAGATTATATGAAAAATATACTAGTAAACATGCATCAAAGCGATGGAACGAAATTAATATTGGAACAACCAAGATACCTGAAATCCAGAGTGCCTGCAATGAAAGAGAGACATATGAATTACATAATATAACTTGCTACAAATAACCAAACCTCAGCCAGGCCACACCAATCCCTCAGGAGAAAAACCCACGGAATATTACTTTTCCGCAACTACTTTGAAAAGGTATTTTATAGCGTTACAAGTATAGTGCTTACTACATTCCATGATGTAATGAACACTATAAAATGAAATAAAACTGTTTATTTTAATAGTCTTTTATTAAGAATTGGACACATATTGGTGCAGAAGGGGGTCACTTAATGGATCATATATAATTTAGGGCGGTCACCTATTGGGTGTTCTGACCTTTGAATCCAAATAACTGATTTCATTCGAAAATTTAATGTGTAGGTTGTTTTTCCATAAATTCATTGGAAGTATTCAAATAGTGTATTGCAATAACGGAAACCAAAATTACCTCCCCCCTAAATTTATATGGCCAAAAAAGCAAAAAAACTTATAACATGGTCATATATATATATATATAAACCGTCTAAATTTGAAAAATCCTCATGCAATGAAAATTGACCTTGAGGTTGCAGTCATAAATTGAGTTTGGCCTGATATAGTGAAACTCTTTATTTAATTGTCGAGCTTTCGAAAAACTTTATTTTCTTTTTCAAGACATCTGAAAAACAGTGTTTATTGTTACATATAACACACAAACATGTTGAAAATTGAACTTACTAATGTGAGATTAGGTATAAAACAGCAGATGAAAAATCCTTGTCCATCACAAACAGAAAAAACATTTCTTATCAGAAACATTCACGAAAACCGGAAAACATATCTCCGAAAATATCACTATGATGAAATGGCACCATTCATCCATATTACATTAAAGTGCACGAATTTGTACATGTGCAAATGATTACCAGAACAATTTGGAAAAAAAATTATTTTTCTTCCATCAAACTCAACGCTAGCGACTTGTTGCGTGAACAGAGCACATGGCCCAGTGTGAGCACAGAGCATGGAACTGCAGGGAAAACAGCACACAACAGAACCAAGTGATGGTTGACAACGTCTTGTCACCTGTCAATAGCTCCACTATTCCGTGTCCAAACCAGAGCATGTGTTCCATTCTCAGGGTCGGAGTTTATTGACACAAAAGGAAAAAAGTATTTTCAGTTTAAATTTGGACAGAGTTGTTTTTGATGATCAAAATTCAAAATGTAATTGTAAATAATACTGAGGTAAGCTATATCAGACCTCTTATTCATCGGATTTTGTTGTTTATTGATTTAAACCATCTCCAAGAAGTTTGTTTTATTGTAATTATCTTCAACTGCTAAACTTGTGGGGTTGCCAAAGTTAATGATATGATTCGTGTTGATATTATGTTCAGCCAAAGCACAACTATTTTTTTAAGGTTACAGTCACTCTTGTGGGACGTGATGCGTCCCGACAAGTTTCTACTAGTTTGTCCAATGTAAACTTTATCACATTCAAAGCAAGGAATTTTGTAAATGTCATTAGATTGTTCAAATTTAGAAAGTGGTGTTTTTGTTTTGGTATATAAATTGCCAATAAGTTTCAAATTCTTTTTGGCTATTCTCAAATCATCTAATTTAAAAATGTTGGAAAGTCTTGGTGTAAGTTCCTGAATGTATGGGAGGGTTCTGTAATTATATGTCGTTACAACTTGAGAAATATTATTATTATTAAAGGTTTGATTATTGATTACATTATGAATATTGGAAAGAGAAGAGAGAGACCTATTTGAATCAGTGTTAAATGAAATTTTATTGATGAATTTCAGAGGATAAGAATTTTCTTTCAGAATGTCCCTAAGTTCGTTCAAACACTTCACATGATACTCAGGATGGTACAGACCGACTACCCTGCTTTTCAAAGCTAGAACTAGATTGCTCTTCATACTATGATGATGGTATGAGTGAAAGTTCAGGAATCTGTTAGAACAGATTGGTTTCCTGTACCATTTGGTGCGTAACACGTTGTCTGGACCTCTGTGGATTCTCATGTCTAGAAATGGGATACTATGATTCTCCTCAATTTCTGCAGTAAACTGGAGGTTTAAGTCATACCTATTAAAATAGTAGAGAGCTTCATCTACTCTGCCAAAGGGCACGGCCAGTATCAGGTCATCCACATACCTTTTCACGAAAAAAATATCAAAAGGAATCAGGGACGTCACGTCCTCTACAAGTTCATCAAGCACAAAACTAAAATTGAAGAGATTTTTGAACCCATTGGGGTGCCAAAAATTTGTTTATAATAAGTGTCATTGAAAGTGATAAAATTGGTGCACTTTAATGTAATATGGATGAATGGTGCCATTTCATCATAGTGATATTTTCGGAGATATGTTTTCCGGTTTTTGTGAATGTTTCTGATAAGAAATGTTTTTTCTGTTTGTGATGGACAAGGATTTTTCATCTGCTGTTTTATACCTAATCTCACATTAGTAAGTTCAATTTTTAACATGTTTGTGTGTTATATGTAACAATAAACACTGTTTTTTCAGTTGTCTTGAAAAAGAAAATGAAGTTTTTCGAAATTCGACAATTTAATAAAGAGTTTCACTATATCAGGCCAAACTCAATTTATGACTGCAACCCCAAGGTCAATATTCGTTACATGGGGATTTTTCAAATTTAGACGGTTTTTTCAACTAGTCCAGAAGAGACTACCCTTCTCTCTCTCTCTCTCTCTCTCTCTCTCTCTATATATATATATATATATATATATATATATATATATATATATACGATGAGTGAAACGGTGAAATAAGCCGAACATACCAGAGGGACAAGGTCGGACCTTATCACGTAATTACCCAGACATAATGAAAACTGCAGTCGAACCAACGAAGAAAGTGGGAGGGGCCCCGGTCAAAGATACCATCATTGAACACCCCTATATATTGAGAAGCAGAACTCGAACTAATTAGTCGAGTTCGTAGTTCGAAACTCAATCATCACCTAGAAGATGGCAAATGAGACTTTGCCGAAACGTTGTGACAATTATCCTTCAGGGGATCAAAACCACAGAACACGGAATGAAACCCGAAAACACAACTCATCCTACTTCGTTCGTGAGAATGTTCATGCTAATATATATATTTATATATATTTATATATATATATATATATGTTAGCATGAAGATTCTCACGGACGAAGTATGATGAGTTGTTTTTTCGGGTTTCATTCCGTGTCCTGTGGTTTTGATCCCCTGAAGGATAATTGTCACAACGTTTCGGCAAAGTCTCATTTGCCATCTTCTAGGTGATGATTGAGTTTCGTCCACCGAACTCGACTAATTATTTCGAGTTCTACTTCTCAATATATAGGGGTGTTCATTGATGACCTGGGCCCCTCCCACTTTCTTCGTTGGTCCGACTGCATTTTTCATTATATATATATTTTTCATTATATATATATATATATATATATATATATATATATATATATATATATATAAAGGTAGAGATTTGAATCGACTGAACAGATTATGAAATGAGAGATTGTGTCGGGTTTCGCAGTCTGAGGAATAAAGTGTACTCTTTATTTCAGTTCGAGCTTTCGAGTCTATTTGGCTCTTCTTCAGGAACGCTATACAATCAAAAATCAATTCCTAAATATCTAAAATACAGTATAAGGGAATTAACTTACGAAATGTGAGATTAAAATAAGAAGCTGCAAATTCTATATTTATCCATCACACTTGTATATCTTGTAATATTGTATAAAATTAGTAAAATATATATATAAAATTGGGTAGAAGGGGTTTAGAGTTCTCAATCGTTAAAATGTACTGATATAAGTGACATTGGCAATGATTGATATGTATCGGGACACTGACATAAAACTACTGGTTTTTGAATAATCTATATGAATATGAATCTATATGAATAATCTGTTGTTATTGTCTAGATGGAGTAAGTAAGTATATATTACGTTGAGACTTTCTATGTCTCTTCTTGAATTTATACAATCAGAATGTTTGAAAATATTAGTCATTTCTAAGAAAAGTCTTTTTTGTGAATTACTTGAGGAATCTAAAATTGTAACATTATTGAAATCAAATTTATGATCTTGATCGTGACTATGTTTCGTTAACATGCAAGTATTTTTATTTAATCTTATATCACTCTTATGAGAAGTTATTCTGTCTTTGAGTAGTCTGCCGGTTTGCCCAATGTACTTCTTATTACAATTACTGCATGGAATTGTAATAAGAAGTACATTGGGCAAACCGGCAGACTACTCAAACTAATCAGCAAACGAGTACTCAAATAGAGTGTAAATTACACCGAGTGTAGCAAATTGCTCCACTTCCTATGCAAACGAAAGAACTAAATGAGTCATATGCCTCATTTCAGTGGAAAATTCATCAACGAACATTCACTATTGACTGAGATATGAGCAAAAAAGAAAAAAAAATCGTTTTTATTTTTTTTCACCCTTTCCGACGGCACTGCAAATTCATTCGGTCTTATACATGCTATCTATGAGTCATGTGCTTCATTTGAGTGAAAAATGCATCAACGAGATATGAGCAAAAAAGTAAAAAAAAATAGTTTTTATTTTTTTTCACCCTCGCCGACGGCACTGCAAATCTATTCGATTTTATACATGCTATCTATGAGTCATGTGATTCATTTCAGTGAAAAATTCATGAAAGAACATCCACTATCGACTGAGAAATTCATCAATGATGGATGAAAATCAAGCGAGATACCAGAAGGTAGACAATCGTGTCCAGAAAATCATTGAACATGACGCAAAATTCATCAACGATCATCCACTATCAGGCGAAATAATAGCAAAAATATGTCGCGAATAACACTCCCCTATCACTTCTGTTGTGTATTTCAAGGATTGTCTATTGGATACGTTAAGCCATGTATTGGCGAAATAATAAATAAATCAAATTCCGAAATAATTACATCAACAATCATTTATTATCATATTTACTGCACAAAACTCATTGCAGAATATTCGAGAAACGTGGCAACGTCGCACGTATATCCTACCTCATTCTGACTTTCTTGATAGAAGCGTGGCTAGAAAAGTGTGGATAACTTCACATAAACCTATTCTAAACTATAATTATTTTTCAGATCCAGATGAAGCAAAACACTTTATTCAAATCCAGTTGAGGACCGAAGAGGAACAAGCTGGTCCATCAAGAACTCAAGAGAGGCAAATGGTTTGGAATTCTAAGAAAGAACCAAAATGGACAATGAAGCAACTGAACATTTCTTACGACTAAGAAAATTATTTGGCTCCAAATTTGATGATAAAAAAACCATAAAGAAACAACTTTGGGCTCTGATTGCCAAAAAACTGAATGAAGTCGGTTATCATGTCGGAGAAGGAAAAGACGCAGTAGAAAAATGTCGCATGAAATTTGCGAACATGCAGAAGCAATACTTGCAGTACATCAAACATACGAAGACTATAGGTGTGGAACACAGAGATCCACCCACTCACTTCAATGAAATGCATGAAATATTGGGTGGACAGGAAAAAGTGAATCCAGGAAACCTGGAGGAGAGCTTGGATTTCACCGAGGAATCTGGAAAAGATACTGATTCGAAAGAAAATGAGCGTCCAGCTGAAGCAGACACAAGTGATGAGGTATGTTATGATCCTGGACCAAGTGGATCTGTATGCAGAAGTAAATCTGTTGAAATAAAAAATAGATTCTCAACAGTACAAACAGTTAAACCTCCTTGTGCCAATGCTCAGATGTTGGAAGTGTTGAGAAGTCAGCATAAAGATAGACAGGAAAACTTCAACAGGTTGGAAAAAAATTTGGATACACAAAATAATCAAAGAGAGAGACTGTTACAACAACTTCAATCGTTTGTAGATAGTCAAGTGAAAGAAAGAAGAAGAGATAGTGATGATTTAGATAGCTCTTGAGTTCAAATCGTTCCTTGGACAATTATGTTTATTTTATTTATATTTTGAGTTTATTGCTATATATGATTATATACTGTTTTCATGAAGTTATTTATCAAGAATAGTATTTCTTGACATTTGTTTGTTTGGTTCAAATTTTTTTCATGTTCCATTGTGAACTATGGAAGCTTCATGACTGAATATATTTATAAAAAATACCCAAGTGCCTTATTCATTCTTCATTCATAAATGCAAAGGTATTTTATCCTATTCATTCAAGAAATTACATGAAATTTAAACACAACCGGAAAATTGTTTGTATTTGGTATTCACTCATTGCAAAGGTAAGAAAATGTATTGTACATTATTGATGAAAATGTTTTTTGCAATTTGATCTCTTTTGTTTTCATGTAACAAAAATTGTGTAAGATACAGGCAGCTGTGGTTATTTCGATAGCCTTTGAGACACAGTATGTGTTGATATATCTTAACCTGGCCAATCTCATTTTGAGGATTCCAAATGAATTTTCAATGCAAACTCTATCTGCACTCAATTTATAATTGTGAAGTTTTTGCATATTCGTAAGGTTGGTCTGTCTTCCATAGGGTTTTATGAGCCATGTTCTCAAAGGAAAAGCACTGTCACCAATCAGATGCTGATCATCTGGAAAATATTTACTTTTTCCATTCGCTTCTATGTGTCTCACTAGACAGGAGTTGGAAAATACCTGGAAGTTATATTTTTTCAATGAAGAATAAATAACCCGTCTATGCATGTTTTTTTTTACCCGAGAATCATGGGCAGATCCTGGATATCCAATAAACACATATGAGAAAATTTTGCATGCTGTACAAATTGCCATAAAATTGATGGAATGATTATGATTCCTATCAATATAGCTTGTATGCTGGTTCAGAGGAACTTTCAAGTGAATATGGCATCCATCCACTCCTACAATTGTACCTATAAACAATATTATTTCAGATTGAATGAGCTTTCACTGCTTTTTCAAAAACTGTTAGGAAAGTTTGAATAGCTTGATGATAGAGGCTCACCGGAGTAATTTTTAAATCCTTCTTTTATAGGGATGTACTCTCCATGAGTTTTGGGCCAAGATATAAATTTCTTCTTCAACCCCATAACAATATAAAGAAAAGCATTCACCAGACACATGACTGTACTTGGTACCAGTTGGAAACGGTCAGCAATTGATTGGAGTGTATGCTGTTTTGAGATATACCAGAGGAAAACTAGTAATGCCTTCTCAGGATGTGTTGGGTAATTTTCACCACGATATTTTCTTTAATGAGAAAATGTGTATCATTTTCTAACACCATTTCAAATAATCTGAAGAATGTCTCTTCCTGCATCCTAAATAACCGAAAAAATTCGAGTTCATGATAGTAGTCTGTCCAAATTGTGTAATCAACAGCTTGGCCTATGTGCACTTCCCGAAGAATCTTGAAAAAGTGACTTTTTTCCAACATGTTATGAACAACAAGAACACTATTGTCATTGAAAAATGTGTCAAGTATAGGGATCAGCCAGTTGAAATTCATTATTGAGACTAACACTAACGACAGACAATCTAAGACTGAACTATAACCTATAACTTTAACTTTTATTTTTTTCTTTGTTTACATTTCTTCATTGCTGTCAACCGTCTTTGATTACAGTTTTGTTTCGGCGATACCAACATGAGTAGCAAATTGTAAAGGGTGGGGGTATGACCGCAACGGTTACTAACGGTAATCAACGGTATCTCGCCAAAAAATCCTATAAGTAAAGACATGGTTAGTCATTTGATCCAGCAGCTTGTGCCCCATATGAACAATTCTCTCCACCCTAATGCTGTCGATCCGACGTTACGAATTTTTGCAACATTATTTTTTTTGCAAATGGTTCTTATCAACGAGTCATTGGGCATAGTTATGCTATATCAAAGGGTCAAACAGCAGTTAGCAAATGTGTTGGAGAAATTAGTAACTTGATTGTATACGTTCTTTCTGATACTTGGATAAAATTTCCGGTCATAAGGTAGGCAAAACTTCAAATAAAAGCGGGTTTCATGGATACGAGACAATTTCCTGGTGTAATTGGTGCTATAGATTGTACCAATATTGCAATATTAGCTCCTAGAATAGAATAACTTAATTAAATCAATCGAAAAGAATACCATTCCAAAAATATCCATCTTGTAATGAAACTTGTATTCTCACTATACAGAATTATATATATATATATATATATATATATATATATATATATATATATATATATATATATATTAGGTATGTGACAGTAAATTGCTCTTATTAAATGTGAATCCAAGGTATGCAGGAGCCACACATGATTCATATATATGGAGAAGATCTGAAATTCGGCAAGAGCTACAGAATGCTTATGAAGCTGGCGATACAAACTCATGGTTACTTGGGGATTCTGGTTATACCTTAGAGCCTTGGCTCATGGCACCTGTACCTATGCTGCTGAGGGAACACCAAAAATGCATGCATCAGCAAGAAATTTTATCGAAAGATGCAATGGAGTTCTGAAAAACCGATTCCGTTGTTTATTGGGCAAACGAAAATTGAGATATGATCCAGGAAAGTGGGAACAATAGTCGTAGCTTGTTGTATTTCACACAATATATGTGTTTAAGGAATATTAAATGATGATTTTCCCCAGATTCACCCCTCAACCAGGTAGAAGGTGCTGTTGCAAATGCCAGAAATGATAGAGATGAAGGAGTGAGAACAAGAAAGCTTTTAATAGAAAGATATTTTAGCTGAATTGTTTGAAGGTTTATATAGAACTAAGACTTGTGTGATTTTTTTGAATTTTACTTTCCAAAAAAAACCCAAATTGAAATTGTGTAAAAAAAAACCTTCAACACATGTAACACTTCTTTCCTAGAAGCACATTTCAATAGATTTATTGCATACAGAAGGTTAACTACACTAAACTAATTTTTGCCTACTGATGATGATAACATGGTTATTAAAATGTGCATGTAGGAAAGTATGATTTTTTCACAATATTTCCATTGTGTGACACCACATTGTTCATCAACCAGTGTCAAACTCTAGAATGATATAAATACACATAGTATTGCCAAACAAATATATCCCACCAAAGCACAATAAGCTTCTAATTTTTCAAAATGTCTACTATCTCTTTTCCACTTGATGCTAGAGATCCTAAATTAATATCAATTTCTTGTAAAATATTCATATTCATTATGCATGCTGAGCATCGTGTATGTACTTCCTGATTTCTTCAATTTCCTTTGAGAATGCTTGGACTCCTCAACAGTACTTTCAGCTGTTTCACCTTGCTCTTGTAATGAGCATTGTGTGGTTGCTGAAGAAATAGGAATTTTAGTTACAGTCATGTTCATATTTTTCAATATGTCACATGAGCTATCATTTTTCTGAGTATTTTCATTCAATATTTGAAGTGGTCTACTTGATGTGTGAATAGCTTTGTCATATTTGGTAGGAGTAGCAATCTGATAAGGATGTAGGTGATGTGCTTTATTTGGATTCACTAGAATCAGCTTCGGAGTAGCAGATACTGTTTGAAAAAATCCGTACTTGCTGGAGCAATTCCTGATAAAACAGTTGAAGTTGTCTTGATAGCTGGTTGTTTTATTATTTGGTTTTTGATTAATGTGATTTTTTTATCAACCTCTCCCTTGTTTTTGTGTACAAGAGGAATATATTGACCAAGTTCGTTGTCCTGAAATAAGCTGTGATATAATAGTGTATGTTGAAAAAAAAAATACTGAAAGTAATTCAAGTTGCTGGGCAACGATTTGGTTTTTTAAAA